>JAPDSC010150420.1:0-22739 GCA_026290005.1 Latrodectus geometricus
GTAATTATATTGAGGGATACAAACAATTAGCATTTCATTATACAATAGATATTTTTGATATTTTTATTTTGTATTAGTTTTTATAATATAAATTATTACACATTATGCAATACTAATTGCATAATGAGAATGGAAAATAACATAATTCAAAATAATTTTAGGGAAATTTTTATCGAATATACAAGAGAGAGTTTAAAAAATAATATATTCTTAGAGTAATGATATTCTTAGAGTAATGATATGCATGTTAGAATCACATAAAACATTTATAGTTAAGGAATATTCCTGAATATTGTGTTACATATATTTTTTTAACTTATCCTTCTTGATATATCGTTATCAAGGAATATAATCATATTAATTAAATCTGTTCTAAATATTTTTAAGAATATCTTTTAAATAGCAGAGTTAATAAATATGAAACAATGCTCAGTTACAGACCAATGATTAAATATTTCTTTAAGGGGATCGTAGCTTGTTAAGTATGAAAATAAAATAAGAATTAATGAAAGCAAGTGATATGCAAGTGAAATGTAGAAGGGAAAAATATTTGAACTATTACTTTGGATGAAGCTCTCAATATTTCCGAATGAAAACATTTTAGTTTCAGAAATTATCACAATGTCGTGGTGAATCATGGTGAGAAGAAAATACAAATTGAGATTTTAAAGCATTAAAGGATCATGGTATTACACAAAAAATACAATATGGACAATACAAAACTACAACATTGCACTCCCAATTTATTAACAATAAATGTTTCTCTTGATAATATTATTAAGCATGCAAATCAGTGGTATAAAACATGTTCCATAATCAAACCACTATTTTAGACAACACATTCTGTTTTAAAAATCACAGTATGTAGAGGAATGTAGAGGATCAGCACAGATGTTCTGTATGCGGTGATAAAAACTGTACTTTAAATTGGGCATAGTTTTCACACGTTTCCAGTAAATTTTGCCTTTTCAAAAATCCCCATAACCGAATTACATGGCATGAGATCACGTGTCCGTGGCGACCAAGTTGTGGAGAAATATTGATTAATGGCGCATGCGTCTGTAAAGTTTCCTCAGCAATGGTTGGAGTGGTATTGAAACATGCTGTGTCGTATTATCTTACATGAACATGATTTTCTGAAAGCAGCTTCATTACTAAAGAGTAGGAATTATGTTGGTCTATAGCATGTGACAACATCTTACAGTTTATTACTGTCTATCAGCATTCATTTCTTCAAAAAATAATATCCGATAAAGAATTCAGCAATGTACTTATATCTATCTTATGGTCATTTGCGTATTATTAATGCTCAAACTGTGCGCACGTAAACGTTTTTTTACTCTCGCTAAGGACAATTATCTGTATTCGTTCCATTAAAATGGAACTAAATTTCTACCATGTACAGAATTTTTCATGGCCAGCAATTTGATGACCTTATGCCATTATTGTGAGAATTTGTAGATCAAATGTTTTACGAGTGTCCTGGTCTTGCCGTTCCATTAGTTGAAGAGCGTAAGTCTCATATGAACAGAAGTCTTTCAAATCAGACGTAATTTTCAAAGTTCTGGTAAACTTTGGCATTCCAAAATCCACATAACCTGAAATAGCACAGTGTAAGATCAGGTTACTGCGGAGGATAAAATGTGGAGAAATATTGGCTGATCATATGTACTTCTGTTAGTGTCCGGTTTAAAATTTTCTGAAATGAGCTTGCAATAAGCACTGGCTTTCTATCCTGTATGAGTATAATTTTTGTAGGCAGCTCTATTGCTTTACAGTAGGAATTATGTAGGGTCTGTTACAATTGCCAATATCATTGCGCATTAACAGTTTATCGGGATTCATTTCTTCAAAAAAGTTATGTACTTTAAAAAGTTTCAAAACGTGAACGTGACAATGAATTCAACAGTGACCGTAGAATACCAACGGTCATTTGCATATAAACGAGTGGTACCACATGAAAATATTCTCACTGACACATAGGACAATTATATGTATACACATATTCATTAGGATGAAAGTAAGCATAGCCCATTTACAGAATTTTCCTGTAAACACTGAAAATTCTGTAATTTCAGTGAAATTACAGAATTTCTGATAGAATCCATGCTATTCTCAAGACAAATTGTAGAATGTACTCTGTGAGTGTCCATGTTATGTCGTCCTAATTATATCATTAGAAGTTTTAGAATTCTCCGCTAGATATGTTTGACAGTGGAGAAAGGTATATTAAAGATATGTGAAATCATCTGTGCACTGGCATTTTTGTGTGGTGGTTATCTGCATGCTTTCATAACCATTGTACATTATCCTCGCGTCATGAGTGATATCTTCGAGTGTGGCTATAAAACACTAACCTCTATTCTCATATCAATTTTTTAAACTATTTTTTTTATTTTTGATAAAAATCTCGAATGCATGTTCCAAAGTGTTTTTTCTTCACTAAAAAGATTTTCTCTTCAGAGCAGTAGAGCTGCTTAAAAGGCTGTTAGAGTAGTAACAACTTAATTTCGTTAAATCTGTATTTTATAATTAAAATTAAGACATCATAAAGTATCATAATATTAAAATTTTTATAAATCTTGATTTTTTTCAGTAATGATAAGCCATTCACATCACTTCAGTTCTGTTAATAATGTATAAAAGCAAATCCTAATGATACAATGATCTTAAGTCAAAAGAAATTTTAAAAACACATTTCAATTAAATAAGCACTTAGAAAGAAATTAAGAGCAAAATTTGAACTTATATAACTATCAATGCACAACATTTATTTAATTGTGATTCGATATTTCTTAAATTTAAATAAAGAGAAAAATGATAAAATCATTTCTAAACAAAACAAACAAAATTTTTAGCATAGATTAGTGAAATAAAATTCTCTAGGAAAGTCTCATTAGCCAGTGTAGTTTAGAACCAGATATAAACATGCTAAAGTAAAAAAATAAGCAATTTTGACTGTTTAAATTCAAAAGCCAAATAATAATTGTTAAAAATAATAAGAGCAGTTAATAATAGCAATAATAATAATTTCATGAAAGACAAACATCTTTTGAATTGTTTCTACAGAATAAAAATTCCAGAAAATGGTAAGTATGAAAAAAATTTTATTAATTAATTACATACAATAAAATTCTAATTTTTATTGATATTTTAAATTAATTATGAAACGTAACCAAGTGTTTCATTGAATATGCCTGTTCTATCTAGTATAATATTTTAAAAAAGTATAGTTTTTTTTTATTATCAATCATTTTTTGCAACACGTAAACCACTTTGATTGGAACCTGTAGTTTCAAAATCTATTCTTAACCACAATACAACTAATTTTCAAACCACAGATTGAAGCATTAACCTTTCAGAAACCAGTTCAGATATAAAATCCATTGAAACTGAAATACTTTTTTGGCAAAATTAAATTAATTGCTAAAAGTAATGTTATAACTACCTATTTCGTATTAAAACAGAAAAATAGCAAATGTCAATTTTATTTTTAACATACAATTATGATGTTATTCATCTTTGAATAATGTGACTTAAGAAACAGTTTTATTAAAAACTAATTATATTTTCATAACTTTAGTAGTGATCATTAATTATTTAACACTATAGATTATAAAATTAAAGAATTTTTTGATTTAAATAATGTATTATTTTATGTTATACAACATAAAAAGAATAACAAATTTTAATACTATTCCACATCTCCGACCAAGGAATAAAATTGCAAATGGTACTTCCGAATACAAACGAAATATCACCAATGGCAATGTTCATTATGATTTGTATATTAATTCTGTTATTTAAAATATAATTTACTCAATCAATTTAAATTTATTTAATAAAAAGATTATACATTAAATTTTAAAAGGTTAATCCTTTTCTGCTATTGCATTACTCACTCATTATTTCAAAATATATCACCTCGTGTATGTATGTTCCAAGCTTTGTTTTGACAAATTTTGATGAAAAACTTTCATTTCCAATTCATATAATATTAGTGACATTTCAAAAATAATTTTTAAATTTAAGAGTTATACAAAATTTAAATAATGGCAAACTAATTGACAAACGTTCAAGTAAAAACAACAACAAATTGGCAAAGCTCGTGCAATGAATTTCTTTGTTAAAATACTTTTCTTTCGTTCTCTCATAAGCTAAGATAATTTTAACTCCATATAAAACATATTGCAATGATTATAATACATAACAATGGAATGAATTGTAATCGTTCTATCATTATGTATTTTAATCATTACGAGTACATGTATTACATGTAAAGATTACAATGCCGAAGATAAAGAACAAAAATATTAATTATTTGGTATTAAAAAAAAGCGAGAAGAGATTTTTAATAGTTATTAACTTCATAAAATCAGTTTTTTAAGCTCAAATTTTGATTTCTGTTAGCATTTGTATAAAGTTGTATATCAGATTCAGAGACATTTATAATTTTTTGCATAAATATGTAACAAGAAAATTATAACTGAATGAATTAGTTAAGAGATATACAAACATAATTTTATTGTTTTATTTATGCTTAGTTTTCGATTTACATTATAGAGTTCATTTGTTTTACAAAATATTTATATATAATTTCAAAATCAGATTAGAATTCTGCTTTTCAATTATTATTTTTTACTTATAATATAATTTTGCATAAACTTTTATGATAAAAATCAGAATAAAATAAAATTCAAAATATATATTAAACTGAAATATAATAGTATGACTTAAATTTTATATAAATGTAACAGAAATTTCACATCATGCTTTAAAAAGTATTATTTTTAAATTTTACATATTTCAAACATCAATACCGAAAGAAGCACAGTTATTAAATAATTTATAAAATGTGAAATATCAATTTCATTGTAAATATTTATTAATAGAAATGTGACATATTCAAAAAAATATAAAAATTTATACATATATACATACAAATATTATGAGAATGTCAAAAATGGTTGAAAACAAAGGTTATAAATGCGTGCCAAGTTCTCACCAACAGTCATCGGGAAAATTTAAAACATGCAAACCAAATTTGTTATGCAAACCAAATTTGCAAACTGTAGCAAATCAAATTTGTTATGTTTTTCCTCGAATCACGAGCACGATAATGCTTTTCGTTCCTCCAATGAAAACAACCTTTGAAATTATAAGTAAATAAAATGACTATTTCCTTTTGCAGAATGCTTTCAATTAAACTGGATTACTTATAGAAGATTTTTTTTTAAAATTCTGTATTATCAGTTTGTATAGAGCGAACAAGCTGTGAATTTCTTAAAATTGAACAGTAGGATGAATTATTTTTCTTACCCACTTCGGTAAATGTACTATGATTTGTTTCTTTATAGTCTTTGAAAGTGACTCTTTGAGACTTATGAGTTCTCTAAGAAATAGAAAAGTGACAGAAAAAAACAACAAAACAATTTTATTTTAGTTTTAGTTTATGATCCATATGAACAAATTTCTGTAATCTTTTAATAATTTTAATAATAAAAAACTTTCAGTAAAATAAATATTTAACAAATTGAAAAATATTCATTTGGCAATTTTAAATTTACAAATACATAAAATAACTGTTTTAACATTATAAATACCTTAACAACTACTAATGTTTTAAAAGTAAAGAGTGGTGTTTAAAACAGCTAAGTATAATCGTTTATTGCTTACAACCTATTACTCATCAAGAATCTTTATAATATTGTATTAATTTTAAACTTTAAAAGAGTAAATATAATTTAAAAATTACATGAGCGTAAGTTTATTTTCTTATTTTTTATTTTAATGTTTTTATTTTATACACTTTTTTTAATGCTACTCATTAAAATTTTCTTATGGTTTAACTTTATGCTAACTTTACTTTTATTTAACTTTAAAACTTCTTTATGCTACTCATTAAAAGTAAAACGTAAGATTAATTGCATAAAAAGGCTTCAATACTAAATGTGTCATAAAATTTCAATTTTTCGACAAAAGTGATAATAGAAAATTGATCAATTAGCATTGAGTTTTCATTTTTCAATGTAAACAATTCTATCTTTTCCACTTCATATATTAATGGTAAAAAAAAAGAAACAAAGAAAAAATAAAATTCTGACTTGTCAGTTTACCACATCATAGATCATGCATGAAAAGTTAGACAATACATAAATTATCAGTTGTATACAAAATAATTTATGCACGCAGTTTTTCAAAGATATATTTTCATTAAAATTTTATGTCTGTGTACTGCACTATATTTAATCATTATTGTTCCTTAAATTTTCAATCTAACGGTTAAAACTAAACAAATTTGAAGATTCAATAATTAAAAATACATTTACCTAATTGAATCTGGTATTTTTGACGCATTATTCATAAATAATATTTAATGTTTTTCTGCAGTTAACCTCTAAACTTAATTTACCACTAAAACAATTAAAGTGAATATACAATTAAACTGATACTATACTGAATTCAATTATTTTTCATTACTTATTTTAAAATGCTAAATTAATATTTCTGGTTTAATATTGAAGTTTTAAAAAGAATTTATGTGTTCAAACATTTTCCATAAAAAATATTTGTCATTTCTAGCTTCTTCTATTTATTTTATTACGACTATTTTTTTACATTATTGATAACATATTAGGATGTCAATCCTCCTAAATAGAAAAGTCTTTATTGTGATAACATGTTTTAAGAATTAATTGTCGCCTACAAAAAAAGCATAAAATATAATGTTGGATATTATAGCTGAAAAGCTACAAAAAGTCTCTTAAAATGTAAAAAATATATATTTTAATCTTAGTTCAAATTACAAGTATAATTTTTCTTTAAAAACAAAATCAAAGAAAATAAATTAATATCTTGGTTATTTTAAGTACAGAAGGTTTAAAATTTCTTCTTTATCTTTTGAAAATAAATGTTTCTTTTCTTTTTCAATATTTGAATTTGCATTTAATTTAATAGTACTAAAAGAGAGATATATTCGGGATAAATCTTTAGTAATTTATTACCTAAAATATGGCTAAAATAATCTAAAATATAAACGTAAACTTTTATTTCTTCTATTAATTAAAATATAAATATAAAAACACAACTGACATTTCTTATTTCTATTAAAAAATTATCTCTTTATAAGCTCATTAAAGATAATCCTAAATCGGTACATTAAGTAAATTGACGCTAATGCAAAATATCTGAAAACCGTGAGCGTCAACTGCTTCTCAATTATTTTTACTTTCAACCAGAGAATAATGAAGATTAAATTGATTTTTGATCTAGTTTGTAAGTTAAATTGACATTTTTATAATATATAGATCAAAACTCATTCAATATTTTTAATACAAGATTTCTATAGGTTTTTAAATTGACATTTCAGTTATCTTTTACTCTTAAATTATTTATTAAGGCCTCTGCATATGAAAATTATTGTCTTTTCGCTATTTATAAATTCGATCTTAAGCTTGAACCTTAAGGAAACGTGCGTGTCTTTCCTTATTTATATTTTATTATAAAGTATATATTCTATCAACAATTTTAAAAAAATTTTTGAATCTGAACTAATATTTATGTTATTTTTTGTTTCTTTTCCTACTTATAAATTTCTCATATTGCATCTAACAAATTTAAGATTTAAAATTATTTTATCGCAATAAGTTTTATAAAGTTTACCTTAAATGTATTTTAAGCTCAATTTATAATTTATCATTTGTAATTAAAAATAACAATTCTCCTGAATTTCTAAACGACTGACAAGTGAAAGACATTTGAATTGGTTGTGCTTTCTCCAACAAATACCAATGTTAATTGGGTATTTAGAATAAAATAGATGCTTCGTGTTAGTAAATAATCAATTATTCTAAACAAGAAAAAAAACACTAAAAAAAATTAACCAAACCAATATTAAAACCAAAGTAATAAAAAGAAATTCCGGATTGGGTTCTCGTCAGGAATCAGAATTTCATAAGCAAACGTTTCTGAGTTTGCCCTGTCAAGTTCAGATTTTATTAGATTGGATTATTATTTTATCGGTTCGTTTAGTTAATCTTTTGTTTTTAAAAATGTATTTATATGATTGAGATTTCATTTTTATTTCTTATATACCATTTGAAATTTATTTAAGTATGTACTTTAACTTCTTATACTTATGTTTCGGGGTTTCTGTGGGTCTTTATTTAATCTTCCAGTCTCGGAAAAGCCTTTTTATGAAATTCTTGGAGAGTGTGCATCCCTTTAAGAGATCCAAATTATGAATTTCATTTTATCCTTTTTCAATTAGTTTGGCTGAATTTTTCTTGAATGTTTCTTATTTAAAAGATTTAATAAGTAATTTAATTTTATATATATATCGGCAGCAGCTTCCACGATAAAAATTTCATTTTGGTATTTCAATTATTTCATTCAATTTAAAAATTTAATCGTTTGCGTAACTAATTTGGATATAAATTCTAACATTTTTAATACAAAAAGATTGTATATTTTTTGTATTACTTTATATTTTTATTGAATAACTAAGATTAAATATATCACAATCAATCATAATTTGAATTATTTTTACGTTCACGACGGTCATTTTTGCACACGAAGACTAATTTGAAAACCAACCAAAGGTTTAAAGTGAATTCTGTTACCACTATACAAACATTCAAGTGGAGTTGTAGTTGAAACAACAAGCTGTTGGATTAAGTGCCAAATCACTAAAAAAATTTAATCATAAAAAATACTCAAGAAGCAATTTATTTTGTGAACATAGATAAAGTGTAATTGGCTTTCAGCCTCTTTTTTTAGCATTCAGAAGGATAAAAATCAATATGCATATATGATAAAACGATAGTGTATATTAAAGAAACATTGACTAGAGAAATGTTTGTTTCAATTATTCTGGATTAGAGAATGCTTAAAACAAATTTTATAAGTTAATTGTTTTTATAAGTAATAGGTATATTCACTTTAATTAGTACACACAAATAGTACACAAAACCAACTAGTACACAAAATAAATTCCTTTTAACGTTACATAAATGTGCTGGTTAAAAATGTGTATTTGAACTCCATTGATATTTTACAAGTATATAAATAGTTATTATTCTATTCACATATTAAAAATAATTTATTAAATTAGTTTTAAATTCATCCTTGAAATAAAAAAAATAAATGTAAATAATTTTGTAAATACTTATTTTATAAGCTATGTAGAGAAATCGAGAATTTATTTCCAAATTTTATAATACCAAAATTTTAAAATTAAGATTTTTTATTCGTGAGATTACATACAACATTAAATACAACAGTTGATGGGACAATCATTTATCTAATATTAAGTTTGAACATAAAGTTGTTCAACAAAATATCATAAAATATTTTCATTTTTGTATTGTCATTTATCACAGATACTGCATAAAGCAATCAAGAAAATACTAAAAATATAGATTACTTTCTAATTTAACTCATAAAATTTGCATTTTACAAAAAAAAATAAAATAAAAGGTTTATATCATAAAAACAAATTTCATTATCAAAAATTAAACAAGAAGCTTATACTAGAAATAGTTCTTTGAACTACCAAAATATTTGAGATTCGTAAATAGAATACTTTCTGTAAATAAATAATATTTAGAAAGCTTTTGGAATTAATAATAACGATTATAAAGTTAAAAACTAGAACAGTATAATAAAACTAAATTGTGTCCTATTTAAAGTTAGTTATCAAATAAGAGCGGTTCTGCCGGATACTCTACATAAATAAAATCAGATTTTTAGAAAAATAACTTTTTTACAACACATGCGTGGATATAGACTACTTTTGATTTTATCATTAACAGATTATATTCATATCGGGTCTCTATAGTTACGTTTTGCACATGAAAAATGATTTGGTCAGAAATAAGTGAAATTCATGCTTCTACAAATATTCTCATCTTAGATTTTAAGAAATAAATATCCGCAAAATGTCAAACTATAAATAGAGCTTTAACTTTTGATTTACCAGTAAGCTCTTCTATTCTCAATGAAATTATGCCTTTTGGTTTGTAAGTACACAAAAGGGATTTATAAACTATAAATTAAGTAACTTAATATCCTAATATCGCAGTTTCTTGCTTATTTGATTATAAATTTTTAGATACGAATTTCTATGAAAGGGAAATCTCATTGCAACACTAACAAAAAATAACATTTTTTTTTCAATTCTATAAGGCATTTTTCATCTTTAACTGAATTGTTCTCAATTGAGTAAACAATGCATCATACATGTAGCTCCTTCTTAAATTCTTAACCTGAGATATAAAATACATATTGTAGAAAGCTATTTGCTTTATAAATATGAAAAAGTCATGAAGATATGATTATATTCCAAGATGATTTACAAAACGCTGACTGAAAAATTTGAATTACAAAGTTGTGATTTCTAGCAGCATCTGTAGGACGCTACAATTTTTAGAATAATAAGTTAAACTGAAATAGGAGGGTATAATTTCTATGCTTCATTCTGTTTCTCTTAAATTCAGTGCTAGAATTCTTCAGATTCATAACTGATTTATTAAACATTATGAAATCTAGAAGCAGAAGTTTCAGTGACAGATAAATATGATTGATGTACTGACCAATGCAACATGAACATTCTCTGTATTGAGAAAGAGAAAACCATTTGGATAATATGTGATGTAACTAATTATAACGTGATGTTGACCTCGAAATTAAATTAGATTTAAAAGACTGCTTTTATTAATTATTAAGAAACACGTAATCGAGATATATATACCCAAAAGTTGCACGTATCAATCCATTTTTGCTGTTCATAAATTTTGACGACAAACAAGAATGGCTGACTTAATTGTTCCAACAAGATGCCATTTTGTATGCAGTAAATTCATTTGAAAATATGACGTGCATTACTTTTGTTTCTAATGACATCTTATAATTTCGTATTTCAGTGAACGGCATCAGCAGTCACATTAAAGAAAGTTAAAAGTACGGTCTCAGTTCAAATAACCTACTATGTTGTAAAAATCAAACTGATATCCATATTAATATAAGCACGTCCTTCAACACTCTAGCCAAATTTCTATTTCAAAATACATGACGTTTTAAAGTTAGTAAGAATAAAGCACAATACGTTGTCTATTTTTTCATCAATTAACTGTCAGGAATTTTTAAACTTTATTTGTGTTTAATATAATCTTCTTGTAAGCAAAGATTCAACTTCGGGTTGATTGTTATGGAAATCAACTGATATATGCACCGATGTCGGGAAAAGGTAAAGCGCAATTCAAAATTAGAATTTCGACAGTTTCAAGAAAATAGGTAAATGAAAAATCTATTGAGGAAAACATTTATGTAAACACAAAGAAGAAAGTAATTATAAAAATTTAAGAACTTTCACATTTTAACTTTTATGTAACTTTCCCTCCCACATTTTGGGTAACAATCGCATATCCATTGTGTATAAAATAAAATCAATTTCACCACTTGTGGTATCTAAAATGTCAAAATTCTTAGTTATAGTGGTTTTTTTTTTCTCCAAATGATCTTTTTTTCAATTTCTTATATTTTCTAAACTTACGAAAATCAAAAACTATTAAAAACAAAATCAAAAACTAAGACACTTTAAGCAAGACAACTCTCTCAAATTTTTTTTTTCTGATTTTTGAATGTTTTTAAAATTTGTTTCTAAAATTTGTTTGTAAAACTTTCAGAAATATTATATTAGGGTTTTAAAACCATTATAAAATTTTAATACTTTTTGTGTGTGTAAAGAAATGTTCTGAAAATAATTCAAATATACAATTATTCAAAGAGTTCCCTTTAAGTAATATCTGTGCACTGAAGTTACAAGTGTTAGTTGAACTTAATTTATTCCTTTACGTTTTCATAACATTAATATTCTATTTATTGCATAGCAATAATTTCAAGTTTAATTTTAAGTCATTATGCACTATTTCAAAAAAGTAATTACTCTACTAAAAATCAAAATAATTTCAGCAAACAAATTTAATTGAAGAAGTAACGGCGTTTCACTTAAAAACCTTTTCTTGAATAAGCATTTTTTTGTTTAAGAAGTATATTTTTAATCACTAGTAATATATAGAATCATCTAGTTATATAAAATATCAAGCTCTTGATAAATTTGTTATATTATGAGAAATAAAATTATTTAAGATATTCATACCATAAATATAGGTTCACCTTATAAGTTTTAAATAATAACATACATAAATCGTGTATAAACAAATGTTTTGAAAAATTTTAAATATTGGATTAAAATACCGGACATTTTGACTTATAGTGGTATTCAAGTTAATTTTAAGAAACTATTTTTCACTACTTTATCTCAAATTTTTAATCAGAAAGCATTTTAGAGGAACTGTGAGGACACCAGTATAGTATAAAATATTTGGGAAACCCTCGAAATTCCCTAGTGATGAGCAAAAGCACGAGTACTTAATCCCTGCAATAAATTATTCCTATCTTCTCAACTTCATAGAAAACAGCAATACATTTTGGACAATATTATTAATG
Source organism: Latrodectus geometricus (assembly GCA_026290005.1). Taxonomy (NCBI): domain Eukaryota; kingdom Metazoa; phylum Arthropoda; class Arachnida; order Araneae; family Theridiidae; genus Latrodectus; species Latrodectus geometricus. The sequence continues at coordinate 12,508 of JAPDSC010150420.1, forward strand.
TAGCATTATTTTATGTCAAATATGTTTACTGTTTAGAATACATGAAAAATTCATACTCTTGTAATAAACATATAATCCTTAAAGGCTAGCATGATACTCTCTTAAAAGAGATAATAAATATGTTTACAGATTACCTTATGAATTCTCTATTCCCGCATTTTTCATAATATATTAAATATTTTTCTAGAATAATAGGTTCTGTATAAGAATATTTTTAAATCAAAATATGCATCTATATTAATAAATAAAACTTAAGACATTTCCCAGTGTGCAAGAACTTCCAAGATTCCAGTAAAGTTTAATGAAAAGATCTTTTTGCCTTGTTACCTTCAAGTTCAGAAAGTATAAGCTTATTTTACAGCAAAAGGAAGATTGAAAAATAATTTATTTAAAGTTTCATGGCAAACACTATTAATAATGATCCTTTACTATATGCATGATATATTGTTAATCAATAGGGGGAATGCTGCAAGGCATGAAGAGCCTTAAATAATTTCATCAACTAGCGTATTTTTAAATCATAAAATTATAGCTTATTGTGTTTGTATGGTTAGAATTTAAATATCCATAGAAAAATCAAACATTATTCAACAATCGGAGTTGTGTATTCTGCTTTGTACCTGTACATTTGTTGGGGTAGAAGCAAGGAAGGTTATTGGATTACCTCCATTGCTAAATGTAAAAACACTCTTCTACCAATAGAAAATTATACTGGATGAAAAAATAGATATTTTGAATTTTCTTACAACAGCTATAGATTACTAGATTTTCCAATATCAGCACTATAATAGAAGCAAAGCCCTTTTCTGTGCGTATTTGCAATAAGTACTTGGTTTTCAAAGATACTTCTCAAATAGTATCTTTTAATACCGTAGAAATGATATTACTCAAATAGAAAAATCCCTGTTATCTGTTTTATATGATTAAAAGCATTTTTATAGGAAATGTGGCGAATTTTCAGCACTACTGCATATCTTATGACTGAGCATGAGTTTGAGTCGGAATAAATTTGCCTGTGTGCAGGTTGACCCTGCTGTTGAGAACTATATCTAACATTAAGTTATAGTATTCTACAAAAACAATGATAATGAACATTAGTAGTACTCTATTGAATTTTCCTTATTCCAATCATACATGTACTTCATTTAAGTTATTTGGATTCATTTGATAGAATATGATATGAGTACACGACCTATAACTAAATAGCCGAATTTTAACCACAAGAAATAATTTTTGGTTAATCAAACATTTTTTTATCTGAATTGATTATCACTTCAAATTTAAGAATATTGCTTAATGTCTCTCCTTTGACAATCATTTAGAAAAGGCTAAAAGATGAAAATTACTTCTCCATTTTATTTTCTCTATTAATCACAGGTATACATACTAATTTTCACCACTCAAATTCAAAATTAAGATATATCAACGTGATAATTGTAATTTCAAGTTTTAACTAAAGTTATTCGCATGAGTTACAACGCTTTCAAATTCAAAACGCTATCATCAAAATTAAGTACTGAGCAGCTGATGAGGAAATAAACATTAATAATATTTTGACAACGTTGATGTTTTTGTCTTTCCACGATATTGAAACAAAAATGTGAAAGAAGATTTTAAATATTTGAATTGATATTTATCTTACATTTAGGCTCTACACATCATTTTGATTTAACAAATTATTCAAAAAATATTTAATAGGTTACGATCGTATTACATTTCTACATTTTTATTGTACAATTACATGAAAAAGAATAGGTTTTAACATCATTATTTTAAAACAGTAAGTTATACATCTCTTTCTATTCTTTCACATTTATTTTAACAACAAGCAATTTAATAAGATATTTCAAAATAAGGATGCATTTTGTAGTAATTTATATGATTTTTGATACAGTAGTTGATCCGTGGAGATGTATCAAAACAGGTTTGCTAATTTAAATGGTAAAAACATTCTATTTCTTTAAGAAAAATTTGCAAAAACTATTAAAATGGTTATTTTTTGATAAAAGTTAAATGAATGACCTAAGGAAAAATTGTGTGAGAAGAAAATCAATTTATTTTTCAGTGCCAAATACAATCATTGTCCTTAATTTAAACCACATTGGCACAAAAAACAATGTTAACGAAGTACCACTTTTTGGAAGAAAATCAAAGAAAATGCTCATTTAAGTAATACTCATAAATGAAAACAGTGATTTTATGTATATAAATAATTCAAAATGCTTTTAATTTACTCATAAAGTTCTGATCTTTGCAGGAGATTCCAATTTTCTATTTCTTTGATTTTTGTTAACTGCTTAGAATCTGAAATTTATGTTTGTAAAATATTCAGAATTTTAAGAAATCTAAAAGTTTAAAGTTTAAAATACTTCGTATCTTCTGTTAAATGCTCATTTAGGAAATAAAAGTCTATGATTTTATAATTTTCAATCACTTAGACAAAAACGGATCAAATGTATCTAATATTAAAATAATTGTTTTAAAAAATTTCAAAGACATTTAAATGATTGTATCCTTTGATACGTTCTATCTTATTGACTAAAATTCATGTCTATTGTGCGATACCTATTTAGTTATCATTTAACATTTACTAAACTTATTCAATCATAAATTTAATTCAGCTGCGGTTTTAGGATTATCAAAGAAAAATATAATACTATGTATACATATATGTATGTATACATGTATATACATCAGAAACAATAACACAGAAAGAGTTTTTAGATAGATGAGACTATGCTAGTATGATGCTAGTATGACTATGCTAGTATAGATGAGACTATGCTAGCAATGCTAATATGCAACTATTAGATTGCTAAGGAATTAATAATCAATAAAAATACAATTGATATGAAAAAACTCTTATATTATTTTCAGTTAAGTGGATTAAAATGATTACATCAATATTTCAACAAGTTGCTTCGTAAAATATTTCTTACCAAACTATTACTTAATAAGGAAAACAAATCAAAGCTGTCAGTACAAAATTATTTCGCTTTTAGAAATTTATCAAGTTAAATTATATAAATCCAATTGAATGGTAGAGTGAAAGATTTAGTAAACACACATGTAAAGATACGCTTCATTTCTGAGATCAAGTATCATCAAAAATAGTAATGGCTTATTTTTTAGAGTTGGAAATCATTAAATTGCATTATTTTTATTTAAAATATTCTTGATATAGATATATTGAAATAACTTTGTATATTTATAAATTGTATTTTTTCCTGATTTTTCAATTTTAAAGATGAGACAATGATTAAATGATTAATACTGTGCTTCGAAAGAAGCTTTATTTTTATACATTAACTTTGTTATTAAAATATCTTAAAAATTGGTTTTGTTTAATTTGTTCTTTATTAATCTAATGAAATTTTAATAAACACTTTTGTTGGCTATTTATAATGCATTATTCTGCTCGTTCAATGAATTCTACAAATTTTTTCATTTGATTTTGCATGTATACTGCAATGGGTTTTTCAAAAATATTATTATATTATACAATATGCAAACGTATAGTGTTAATATTGAACACTAAATAATCAATTACATATGCTGCATTTTGGCATTCCAATTATTTCTGTGATTGGTCCTTCAACTATAAAGGTTGTGTATCGCTTGCATATGATAGTATTATGATAAATATTTAATTTCTAAAACGAGTAAAAATGTCATATTACAGAAATAACCATTAGATTTCTTTTTGAAAAATTAAGTTATGATTTGCACATAATTTTTTTAAGTGAACTCATGCTTTAACGAGATTAATGTGAAATGTATCGTTAAATGTCTTAACCTGTGCTGATTGGTTATTTGCAATTCCATTGTTTTCGAGAGCCTTCGTCACCATCATTATGCTCCTATCTATAGTACAGCTATCAGTCAAGAATTATAATATATCGATTGTTTTCCCTTGAAATATTTATTTAGCATTTCCATGCAAAACATTAAAATGTATCCATGTCAGTTCTATTGTTATTAATGTACAACCCATTTTGAAGAATACAATAAATGCAACTTGCATTTCTTTTATATTGATTAATTGGAGTAGTTGCCAGGGTTCAGATAAGCCATTACGGGCATGTATATATATTTAAAAATTAATCGTTTTAAATTAATATATTTAAATAACAAATTAAAACATAATGATATACTTTTGAACATTATAAATTATAAATATATAAGGAATAATTAAATTGCAAATTGTAAATAAAATATTAATCTGTGATAGAATTGAATTGTAAAATTATTTATGGGACACTATCAAGTGTACACCAAATAATATTTAAAGGCATAGCAATATAATGTAAATATAATTGTATTCATTAATACTATATTTTGCATTTTTATTGTGCTGCGAAAAGTTCTTTCTTGTGTGGATGAAAATATTTAAAAATATCAGTTTCACCAATATTAGAAATGTATAAAAAGTTTAAAAATTTAAATCAGATTCAATACATATATACTGCAAATGAATTCTTCCGTTTATAATAATTTTTAACTAAGAAATGGTAATTAGAACCATTAGTTTATAAAACTAATTTATTTAAGCATTCTCCAATAATATTATACAATTATTCTAAATGTAAATTGGAATGTATATAGTTATCTTGAAAAAAGTTTTTCTATAATTTGTAAAGTATTTCTCCTGTTTTTTTTATTTTCATTCACTGTTTGATGTAAAATGATATACATAAATTTGCATATGATATAAACAAATGTTAAAGTTTTAGACACAGTAACCTAAAGCTTCTTACTTTTCACCAAAACTCATAAAATCATACTTAAATGTACTCATGTCAGGAATACGTAAAATAGGTTATGGTTGCAGTCTTTTCTAAGTGAAATGATACTTTTAGGGTTGTTTAACTAAGTCTGGATTTCTTTAGCTTGGTGATTGGAAGAAACCACTTCCGAAGCACTGATGGTACACATATTATGTGATCCACTATACATTTCACATCACGCCGATCCATTGCCGTAAAACATAAAAGCTATAAGTGGCCGGTATTAAAGGAGAAAAAATTCATGTGCTTTTATCGTTAATTTTTACAAAAAAAAGTTTAACATTCACCTTCACAAAAAGTTTTATAGGAGACATTAGTGAATTTGAATAAGTGAAAGTTCCGAAAATAGGAGAGAATTCATTTTCAAAAATTAAAATATGTGTCTCACATTAAAAGTTATTGAATTACATATTGTATTCATTATTGTGCATTACTATAAATATTGAGTAAAAATGTAGAAAAAATTACTATTTCAGTACTAGCATTTTTTTTAAGAAAATGGTTCATATATCTTCATATGATAGAATATGAAAAAAAATAAAAAACAGATGCTCCTCTCATCAATTCGAAACAAGCATGAAACATGTCAATTATATTATTAGTTCTTATTCTGTTAATATTCTAGAAGGTTTCATGTTCTAATGAAACAGGATATTTATCTCCACTTTTAATGTTTCAAAAAACGAATTTGTACAAATTATTTTTTAAATTGAATCCTACTTTCTCCTGATTATTTCTCCTAATTAGATTGACACCATAATTAAAAATGTTTTTAAACAACTCGCAAGAAAGATTGACAATAATGAAAAGGAACAATTTCAACTTTAAAAGACTTTATTAACATTATTTATGATGCGTGGAATGAGTTCTGTATAAATTACTTAGAAAACTTAGTAAAAAGTTTATGAATCAAGATGGTACAATATCTACAAAAAGATTGTGATGCAACACATTGATAATTTCTCTTAAAATGTCCTTTAAACATTAGATATTTCTACTCTTATAGTTGTGAATCAGCACACTTCTTGTTTGTTTGATTTATGTGGATTTATTTTAATAAAAATTTTAAGTTAAATAACATTTCATTTAAAATATGATATATTTTTGTATTTTTGTAATATATATATATATATCTTGCGAAATTTTTTTTTATATATATATATATATATATATACGCATATCGATAACTACAATACATAGTCACAAATATCTGCTGCATTTACCAATTATATTAAGTTTTCATATAATGGCAATTTCTTTTTACTTTACCTTTTCTAATTTGATGCTTACCTTTTATTCAAATCATATCAACTCATAAGAGTCGCAAATTTAACTTACATGCAAAAAATAATACATATTCTCACAAGTGAAGAATCGATACACTAATCTGCATGATACACTTTTACGATCAGTCAAATTACCGCACACTAAAATGGCTATAATTCTATTAACTTGCGAAAATATTTATTCTTTACCACTCTAAAATAGGTCCTTGCTACCTAAAACGAGCTTCCAGGAGATTATTGAATTTAGGATCATGAATTACAGGTTAAATTACCGATGGTGAGACAAAGAAGATTCCAAATTCAGAGACTGGAAAAAAAATGGAAAATTGGGATAAGATAGAATTCAATGAATAATAAAAGTCACTTGCTCACTTAAGGAAATTGAAGTTGTAAAATTGATTTTTATAAACCCTATTACATAAGCATTAATGCATACTGATATTGCTTCTAAAACAATACCTAAATTCCTTCTATTCGTTTTCACCATTATTTACCAGGGAATATGCATCGAGGAAAAAAAATATAGACGGTCTAACTCATCCATTCTTAAATTATGGGAAAATTTATAATACATATTTATTTTATGTTCTTTTAGAAATTGTTTCTAATAAAGTGACAAATGCTTTTATGTTAAAAAAAAACATTTTAACTCATAAATTATATAAAGATTACTTATTAATCTCAAAAATGATTGTATTAAAATTTATCTTGAATATTCCTCTACAAATTATTAAACTTTTATGACGCACGGACAAGAATGCTTCTATGAATTTAAACAAATTTATATATGCAGTAAAACAACCCATAACTTTCCTAAGTTGCATTAAATATAACAAGTAAAATTCTTTTAGTGATTAATGTATTCAAAAGTTTGACAGAAACACAAGATAACAAATGGTGTGTGTGTTATATAATTATTTATATCACACATTTTCTATGGATTAATTATTGGGTTGAAAAATCCTAAAAATATGCTTTTTGTATGAATGAATATTTTAGAATCTATTAAATCTCCATTTTTGTAAGATATGCTTTACAAATAATTTTAAATTAAGATTATAACTTGGTTGCTTAGTGGGTTTTTACAGTAGCTTTAACTTCTTGCTAAAATATGAAACTTGATACATTATAGAAAGAAAAACAGTAATCTTTTCATATTATTTGATTATTGATGAAAAATGATTATTTGTTATCAGAGATCGTATGAGATGTATTCATTTTAATTTAAATAACCAAGTAATTAACAATTTTTTGATGAAGCTTCCTAGCATTCAAAGAACATATGATGCAAATTTAGATTACATGCGTTAAATCCGGTATACCAGCAAAAAATAATGCAAAAAGTTCGATTTTTTTGCCAAAAAAATGGAAACTGTATACTAAGTATGTAAGTGTTATTTTTAGTGATCAATGTTGTGCAGCTTTAAAAAGAGTGTGGTATTAATAGTTATTTCTATGCTTTTACATCACAAAATAATAAAAATATTTTGGGCCTGTTTACTAAATAGCGAATGCGATTGTTTTAGCCACTAGTAAAATTTTTTAAGATTTTTCATTCAAAAAGTTTTATTTTGTTCATTAAAATAATGAATTTAAAGAAACCTTTATTTATTTATTTATTTTTTGCAAATAAACTGTACCCCAAAATGTTTTAATCGTGTATTTTGAAATATTCTTTTCACAATTTTTTTAAGAAAAATTAACTTGTTATTTAAGTTTTCACATAAAATAGAAATAGCACAGAAAGATTAAAGAAGGAATATGAAATGCGTTTTGTATAATCTTCTTGGTCAACAGAATTTCAGACATATGTGTTAAACTTTGTTTCTAAGGGAGAAAAAAATTCGATTCTCATAAAATTATTCTTTAGTAATTTTTATGGATTTCAAATTTTCATTGTTTGAATCTTAAGACACTTAATATTTTCATAAAAAAGAAAAATGTTAATTTCATGTTTTTCAAAATTCGCATATCCATGTTTTCTTATATTTTTTTTAATTCGTTTGAGTTGGTCAATAAAGAAATAAATTTAAACTTATATTTTTTTACTAAATTAGAAACAAGCAACTATTGATATTAAACTGAATCTTCCTTAAAATATTAATACCAACTGAATAGATGAATTATGTGAAATTAATCAAAAGTGTTTGTAACAAAAATCTATCAAACTTGTGGTTAAAAAGAAAGTGTAAATGAAACATACAAGAATGTTTATCATTTCTTTCAAATAAATAGACTTCAAACTTCATTGAAGTATTTCCCTATACATCCTTACATAAAACATATTATAAAAGCAGCCATTATTATTTCGATAATATCAAAGTCAATCAAGAAGAACCACATAATATATCGATTTTCTGTATATGTAAAAGTTAGCCCATGAACATTACTTTAACGATTAATAAAGCCACAAAGTAATTAATAACTATTAACATAGAGGTTGCTTTCAAAAACATTTCCTAATTTCAAAATGAACAGATGTTTCTGCAAATAATTTAAATTTTTGAGTGAATTGAAGCTAAATAATATGAGATAGAGTATTTTCTACCACGTCTTCAATCTTGCTGTTTAAGCATTTGCTTCAATTATTAAATACAATGATAGTTTTTGATTATTCATATATCAAAAAACTTCAAATCAAACAAAAATATTTTTTTATTTATATTCTTCTTATCTTCATATATATATATATATATATATATATATATCATAATTATGAATATCTTTATGTATATATTATGAATAAATATATTGACATGTAAAATAAAACATATAAATTTAAAAATTAAAATTTTTCACTATATATAAGAGAACATAAATTTCCTACTGAATTCGTAGATGAACCTTAATCTTCTAATGAAATTCAAAAGAAACTAATTACATTTTAAATATTGAGCACTTATGGCTTTAAAATAATGTGAGTTATTTTATAAAAAATATTCTAAGCATTAATTCTATCAAAAATATTAATTCTTGAATAAAATTAGAAATAGTCTCAAATGGTGTCTCAAGTGAATATATTTCATGTATATCTCATGAAGGAATGAATATTCAAAACAACTCATAATTGTATATGAATTTAATAAAATTTTCTTATTAAATTCATGAATACTTATGTCGTTAATTAAACAAGTAGCATATAAAACTAGACAAATATTAATTTTTTTCATTACGATGATTTTTCAAGGGAAATAGTTTAAAGTATTGTATCTCATCTTAAAAAGCATTTATTGAATATATTAACAAAATTAAAAAATATCCTTATACATACACACATCAATAAATTAAACATCGTATTTATCGAGTTTTATCAGAAAAATACATTCACTATAATGACTTCATCTGCATTATATTTATTGCTTTGCTAAGAATTCATAAATCACATACATCTTCAAATCGGAAGTTGGAAGTATTTGTAAAATGAAACTTTTATAACTTCCTCCAATCTTGAAATTCGGAAGCAATAAATAATTTTACGATACTTAGTGGAAATTTAGTTATCTGACTAGAAAATATGGGAGCAGTTTTCTTACCCATTAAATATTAGAAAAATAAAACTTTTTTTTACCACTCTATTTATGATTACCTGACTTTCCTTAGAAAGAATAGATTTTGAATGCCTGAAATATTCATCAATGAACACATTTATGTAACTGTATACGTATATTTATACTTATGCGTATATTATTATTGTATATATTGTGCGTTTGTTCTTGTAAACTAAATAATTGTTTTTAAGGAATAATTTTGTTTTTGATTAATATCATTGATTTAAATAAATATACCTGTTCTTAATGAATATCTCAAAATAATTTTTGATATATTTATCATTAGTCCTTGTTGGAAATCTTGGTGATTTATTCAATATTCATCAATGAACACATTTATGTAACTATATACGTATATTTATACTTATGCGTATATTATCATTGTGTATATTGTGCGTGTGTTCTTGTAAACTAAATAATTGTTTTTAAGGAATAATTTTGTTTTTTATTAATATCTTTGATTTAAATAAATATACCTGTTCTTAATGAATATCTCAAAATAATTTTTGATATATTTATCATTAGTCCTTGTTGGAAATCTTGGTGATTTATGATCATATAAATAGATTTTTACTTAAATTCAGTCCTTTTTATTAATAGAAAGAGTCAAG
>JAPDSC010150425.1:0-12055 GCA_026290005.1 Latrodectus geometricus
TTTAGTATTCATTGTTTTGAAACAAAGTAAGCCTAGTTATTAAAATAAATGAGGAAGTTTGATTGAAGGGAATGAACATAAAAGTTAACTTCAGGAAAATTATTTAATTTCTTAAGTATTTGTAAAAAATATTAGCATAGAAAAAATATTTAGGAAAAAAACATACTAATTATTTTCTCATATTCATTATTTTGTAAGATTTTAATAGGAATGAACGAGAAAATATATCTGTTATTATTGCCCACACTGGCTTATAATTTTATAAAAAGAAATTAAAATTGCATTTAAAAATATGCATTTTAAATGCAATTTTGCACAGAAATAGTTCCAATATTTCTAAAAATTACCTAATTTTTTGTAATAACTCGATTCTTCATACCCGGAATGAAAAAACAATTAAGAATTTTTAAACTGCTAAGAAAGGGTTTAATTGATTGGTATCTGATTGCAAAAAACATCATTTTATTCGATTACAGATTTCAATTAAATATTCAGTCATACATAAAAATTTAATGTTTCAAATTTGAAATTAAAGTTATTTTAAATAAATTGGTTTAAGAAATGATAAAAATTAAATAAAGTCAAATAGTGATTTATTTATTTTTGGAAATATTTCGGTGGTCAAGCAATGGTCAAAATTTTCGCAACAAAAGAAAGTTTCGAATTAAATCTATTATTTGTAAGAACTTCATGAGCACTTATCGAATGTCCACCATTACTACTTTCTTAATTTTTATTGAATCTGAGTTAAGTTACGTTGAGATGGTAGCCAGTCGGTTAACGGTATGGTCTTTGGTTCAGAAGCATGTAGATTGGAATCCCACCTTGGGCATGGATGTTTTGTGGTTTGGAATCTCCTTTAAACTGTAGTTACTATTTTAAATAGCCCTAAAAAGGGTCCATTGAGCGACAAACAAACCAAAAAATCTGAAGTTTGAAAAATTCTGCGTATTATGTATATGTATAGTCACATCCACAAAAGTGACAGCTGATTTTTTATTGGTCTCCATTTCGATTCCATGAGAGCCCATATTTACATATGGAAGACCATCCATTCAACCATTTTCTGAGAAAAAAATATTAAAAATAATTGTTTATTGAGAGATGTCAGCTTATTAACATTTCAGAATTTTTAAAATTATGTATCAGTTTCCAAAGATTAATTAACAAGATATTATTAAATACTGTTTACATCTTTAATACAAGTTTCTGAAAATTTTAATTATCAATGCATATCATTATAGGCTTAATCCTGCTTATTAATTGTCATTTATTTATTAAAATATTTTAAATTACTTTTTTTATTAAGATTATTTGAACAGTGAATGAAATGTTAAATTTTAAGAATATTTTATGTATTACTCCCTTATATTAAATTCTATGAATTGAAAAATTCCTTATAATTTTTATCATACAATAAAGGTCAATGTCATTAAAAAAAGGGGGCAGTCAATTTTTTATAGGAAGCGTATTTCTATAATAGAAATCAAATAGAGATTCTAATTTGTCCACGAATAATTTTAAAGCAATTCATTATTCTTTGTTACATCATCTGATAATCCTTTATAAACTATTCAAAAGTCGTTCAGGCCTTTTTAAATTCTAGCACCGAAAAATCAGTTTCCTCAGTTTAATGCAATTTTATTGTTGGATATCACAGGTAAAAGAAAAAAAAGCTCAAAATTATCATATATTACAATAAAATTTTTGTTGATTTTTACGGTTGGAGCTTCCTTTTTTATTTCTTTCAAAAGCACCTATTTAATTCATTGTTTAAAATTTAAAACAGCACTCAGTCTGAGCATTGTTTACAAAGGAGTGATAAATGACACCTGTCAGAGTAAAGGCTTAGAAAATGCATCAAAGAACTTCCTCTGTACATGACAAATTATTATTTTATTTGAGTTGAAACTCTTAACTATCATTTGCATGAAATTTATGAATATTAGAAACCATGTTTGCATATTAAATTTATTAATAGGTAAAAATAATAAAAATTTAAATAACTTTGCATTTCTTATGCATATGTAGCTATATTACAGTTACCAAAAGATTTATTTTAAATATCGATCATCCATTTACTTATTCTTTTCTTATGGTATGTGATATTTGACTTGCCATTGTTCGCAGGTTCAATTCCTGTCTCAAGCAGACTTGTTTATTATGGATCGGAGACAACTTTAACCATATGTTCAACATCTTAAGAATCCGTCGTTCGTAAAAAGTGATCATTGAGCCATAAAACACCAAACAAAACAATTTAGATATTGTATACGAATAATATTCTTATTTCAAATGCTCTAAATTAAGAATTATATTTTAAAATAAACGGTAAAATACAGAGTTGCAGATTATTAAGACAAGAACTGAAATTAAGATAAAAATGTGAAATTAATGTTTATTGCCGTCGATCTTATTTAAGAGTTTAACTTTAAAACGCTTTTTTTTAAAAAAAATTATTTTTAAATTTCTTATTTTTCTAATTATGTTTACAATTAAACTTAATGACTTATAATTATACTTAGTGACCTTTTCACAATTTGCTTTAGTGTATATATATATATATATTGTATTTTAAATTTTAAAACTCACAGTAAAAGTAAAAAAAAAGGATCCTTCTTCATTTACTTTTACTGTAACTAATTATTCTTTTCTCATATATATAATAATCCAATTTATTCAATTTCAAAATTTTATTCCTTTAACTTTATTTTTTTAATTATTAAAATTTCTAGTATTCATTTCATTAAGTAAAGGGATTTAAAGTTATTATCCTTATTTCTTTATTACTTGTTTAATTTTTAACATAATTAAATAATAACGTTTCTTTTACAAAAATGTTGATTATATAAGATGAATAGATAAAAAAAAATAAAAAAATTTTAATTATTTTACACGTGTTTCTCCAAATATTTTTGATTCTTTAAGACATACAGAAAATTAATAACAGTGAGTTAAAAAGACTAGCGAGAAGATGTGCTTGCATCCAAAAGTGATATTTATTTTAATTTTGTTGTATTGCTCTTAGAAATTGGAAAATCATTGTCTGTATCTGTTTATAATAAATAGTAATGCAATGATTTGAAAGAAATAGTGCTAACTCATATTCTATCTCCAGATGATGCCTTAACAGAACAGGTTTTGAAAAACAAACCCATATTGTAGAAAATATGTTTAAATCAGATAAAAAAAATTCTGCGTGAATACACTTTAAATACATCGATTTTACTAATTACTAAATTTTCTAATTTTTATCTGTACAAAGGGATTAAACTAATTAAGAATATAAAACTTAAAAAATGTTATATTTAATCTGGGTTTCAATAGTCATAGAATTTATAAAAGCCAACCCTTTCAATCCTTTTAAATATCAAAGTACAGCTAATTATTCGGAAGTAGAAAATCTTATTTAAATGCCGATCATCTTTATTTACAATTAACTTTTCAAAGTTTCTTCTCATATATATTTAACACAGCAGGTAATAATAAGATTAAGCTTCTCATATTTTTTATGTTTATTAACATTCTAATTTGGGAAATACTTCAAAATATAATAAATTTTGAAGGTAACATATTCTCAAAAAGAAATCTTCATGAATTTAATTTCAAACTAGAAAAGAAAATGCTTAAAAAAAGAAACGAAGCTTCTAGCTTTTATGCAATTCTCAAACCCATGCAGAAATGTTTAAAGACACATTTTCACTTTTCTTATATCATGTACACAAATCCTTTTTTATTCATTTAATAATATACATTATTTGAATAATATTTACATTAGAATAATATTTAAAATAATTTTTATTTAATTATAAAATAAAAATTAAGCTAAGAATTTATTTTAGACATTGTTCTGATTACTTTTATCACACATAAATGCACCAGCAATAGTAAATTCCAAAACAAGTAATAAAGTAGAAAATTAAATAAAATCTGATTATCATAAAATTGAAATCAGATTAGTAAAAGTCGTTATCTAGATTTAATCTATGATGGTTGTAAGATTTTATTAATATTTAATGAATAATGATCTAAATGACCTATTAGTAGTTTCCATGAATTTTATGTAAATCTATACTAAATTATAAAAAAATATTAAACAAAAGAGTTTTAAAAAGCTTGTCAGACAATAACTCTTTAATATTATTTATTTAGATTGATGAAAAGATCTAATATTCAGATACAGAGAAACAGTCTAATCATAAAATATAGCAATTCATATTTCTTTCAATTTTTAAATATGATAATAATTTTTTCTATTATAAATAATAGGTACCAAGAAAGAGGATGTAGGATCATCTACATTATTTTTCCTCTTATAAGAGTATTTTTTTCAATTTGTACATATCCTTATGTACGTATAAATTAAAAAAAATAATAATAAAATCTAATATAACAAGAAAAATAATGTAGAGGATCCTACATCTTCCTAAGTCCTATGCATAAGAATACTATGTATATCCATAAAAAACAAAGGGATATAAAAGCTCATTGTAAATCATTTATCAAAGATGCTGTTCTTAACCTCAAGCGCATTTTGAAGTTTTTCAATGGAATTTGATAACACATAGTGTTGCAATATAGTGAAAGAAACAAAGTTAATTGCAGCCAGACTGAAGTTGCCAAAAAATGTGGCGTCAAAACCACGACATGCATTAATGAGTGACTATTGTTTAAAGTCATCCATGAGAATTACATATTAAACTAAAATTTCCACATTAGAAATGTCATTTGCACAACTCAGTTTAATTATGCATTTCGAGTAAAGTTACGTACTCAGCAACCATTTTAAGGCACTTCGCATTCATTGAGAAGGTTCTCCAAGAGAAAGACATTCCATAAAGAAGTTTCGAGAAGATACGGAACGGATTTCATGAAAACGTGTATTTAGATAAAGGAGATTTTATGCAAGGGGAGCAGGCTTCTGTACCACTACTCATGATATCGAGATGGGAACATTAAAAATGTCTCTTGAGGAAAAATACCGCCTCAAGATAAGGTGTTCGTAATTTAATCACTTGTATGCAGTTGGCGTCTTCCAATCCCTCCTTATCTCATGGTCTGTGGGCATCATACCATCCAGTGGATAAGAAACTTAGCGAATTAGGTAACAGATGGCTGTGTTTGGTTCCTCTTTCTGCTGATGTACCTAACCTTCTATTGGCAACATTTTATAAAGTTAAAATCTGCTAGGACTTCTTAATGAGTGAAAAAATAGTAAAATAAATATTTTACTTTTAATAACCTCAATAAGCTGGCAAAACATAATTTCACTGATTGCTTAAGAGAAATTCATACTTTTCTTTTCAGTTGTTAAAGTAACTATAATAAATGAGCTATTAAATTCAGTTTCATACATGCTATACGCATAAAGTATGTTTCCTCTTCATAAATTCCTATTTTCAACAGATAATGACTTATTAACATTCTTGACAACTTTTTCACTAATAGTAATGTATAACGAATAACATAACATCAAAAAGGATGAAATAATGATTAGAAAAGTGGTAATCAATAATTAGAATTATGTAGTTGCTCGTGTTGTTTTTGTACGTGTTCTTAAATGTTATCAGGTAAAAGATATCCAAATGAATTTTTATTAACATAACATCAATAAGATATCAATCATATCAATATCATATTTTTCTGGAATTTTGTGGCTACGATTCTTTGCAAAAATATTAATCCATTTTAACCCATATATCACTTTAACGATAAAAAAACCTAGAAACCAATTGTTGAAAAAAATTTTTTTTATAATGATTTCTGTGCAATACATGTCAATATTGGGGTTACATTTTATAAAGTAATTTTGATATTAAAATCTTTCGAGAAAAGATCCTGACATTTTTTAACCGTAAATTTTTTGTCTCTATATATAGTGTTTACTTTGAAAATCAAGCTTTTCTTTGTTATTTTTTATTTCTATATTAAAACATTTTCAATTAGTTAGCTAAAAACATGGACTTCTGCTTACAAAATTTATTTCAGAAACGGGTTGAAATAAGCAAAAATTTATATTCAGTTAGCAGTAAAACGCTTCTAATGTTGAAGTTTAAGGATCTCTTTGGGGTCTAGTGTCAACCGAAGCAAGCAAAAATTACAACTGTGCAACAGAAAGCTGTTGAACAAGACCTTTAACAAGAGTTGACAACTGCGAATATTAACCATTTTTGTGAAAACACATTTTGTTGTCAGTTTTGTTTGCTTAGTTGTCGCTATCGTATAAGGCAAGCAAATGTTCCTTTGGTACATCTTCATCCAAAATCTTTCATTCAAGAAATAAAAATACCAATCTAAAAGTAAAATAAGGTAGTAAGACAGGCAGATCTTGTGTAGATAATTCGCCGAAAGATCATTAGAAGCTTCTTAAGTGCATTGTAATTCCAACAAGGACAGTTAGGGGGAATAATCAACTTCCCTTTAGAGTTGAGCATGAAGCTACCCG
Organism: Latrodectus geometricus; assembly: GCA_026290005.1. Lineage (NCBI taxonomy): Eukaryota > Metazoa > Arthropoda > Arachnida > Araneae > Theridiidae > Latrodectus > Latrodectus geometricus. Next base: position 6,446 of record JAPDSC010150425.1, read on the forward strand.
AAGGGAACTCAATTATTCATCATTAATTTCATAATCAACCATGTATTACGGCTTCTTCCTGCACAGCTCTTGTAGCACTGTCCGTTCTTTCTGAACCCAGATCTCTTTGTGTGCTGCAGTTGATAAATTGTCGAAAGAAATATCAAATCCTTTATTGTATTTAAAGTCGTTACGGTTCGATGCATGTTCCCTGTTTGGTGGCAAATTTTATGGACACGTTGGATCAATTAAATTTTGCTCACTTAACTAATCCATCGTGTGTGTAACATTTTTAGAAGCAAAACATAATAGTTAATAATTTTATTTTAATTATTTGTAGTATTTTATACCCTTCCAAATATTTTTTATGCAGAAAACATAATTTAACAGTAAAAAACTAGTTAAATAAAATCAACATGAAACAGATCAACAGTTGTTTTTAACATGAAACAAATTTATGAATAAAATATAATGTAAGTAAAAAGTTACATGTTAAAATAAAAATCAACAAGAAACATAGATTTCAGTTGTACTGGATAATTATATCGCGACAGTTTATTTATTGTTAATATCTGGTAGAAACAAAATTAACAAATATGAAAGTTTTTAAAATTACGTGTAATCTTGAATAAATCGAACTAGATTTAATCAAATGAAACTAAAGGTTCAGTAAAAATTCCTATTACCTTTTATTACTATAAAAAAACATACTATATGATAGTCAAGATTTGAAGGAAATTTTCAGGTTACTTTTATGTATAAGTTAAAGTGAAATTCAATACCCATTTTTAGTAACAAGGCATTCATTATTTGAATGTGATTTATTTTTAAGTGTAACCAAATGGAATTAATAACAAAAAAATGCATAATTCTAAGATTTCGGTAAACTATGCGTCTATTTTCTTTGTCTATCATTGCGGTAAAGAGTAAAATGCACAGTTGAAAGTAAAAGGTTGACCTTATCTATATGTTTTCAAATGTTTTATTAAAAGCTAATATAAATTGGGAATCTATATCTTTACTATAATGGATAACAGAATAATTAGTTTATTAATTTATAAAATTAAATCAAGAGAAACACATTGTAGGAGAAAAAAGTGTCAAATTTTTAATGAAGGATAATTCTTTTTAATCGAAAAATGCATTTTTAGATCTTTTATTTATTTGTATATAATTTTTAAAAAAGTTCACAAATTTTCGAGTAATTCTCAATTACTTTCTTTATTTCTTTTAAATATTTGTTCCCACAAAGGTTATAATTATTGACATATACCTTATTAAACTTTTATGTTAAATAAATAATTAATTATTTTTCTTTTATTTCAAGTATTTCTAGTTAAATTTTCTCGTTTATATATTTTGCTCTGAACAACAGTTACAAATCACAAAATATTTCCTTTTTCTTATTTTGCTTTATTTTTCAATTTTCTTTACGAAGACGTTTATTTCATATAATAGTATGTTTAATTGCAAAAATGCATTAAATAATATATCTCCTTTCATTTGAACTTTGTTTTATATGAAGAAAAGTATTGAAGATTCTTTTGTTTTCATTAAGGAGCATCTATTATGTTTGTAATTAAGTTATGAAGTACAAAATGATATCATATAGTAACTGTATGATAATGCATATCTATGTATTATTTTTATAACTTCTCATTGGATTAAGACAAAACACGTGAAGAGCTTGTGAAAAAATAATTGTCTTCGCACTGTTGAGAGTGACACTTCTCAATCAAAAGAGCACGATTTATGTAGCATTTTTATGCGAACTGCCATTGAAAAGTGACACTATCAGATGAGGAAACGACACTTCAGATAACAATTTCATTTGAGCTCCACGGCAGCTTCCATTGTTGAATTAATAAGCTTTTCAATTATAGGGCTCAATTCAACCACGACAGCTTATCTCTTTCGTTTATTTTTCCAGTAGGTTCCGAACCCTAATTAAATAGTGAAAGCCGAGCACGTAAGCATTCTACTGCATCAAAGCCTTTCCTCAACGTTACAGTCTTCAGAAGTGTGTAATCTGTTCTTTTTTGTCACACTTATCGGTTGTAACTATTTCGGACCTTTCGCACCGAGTGATCATTCATTAGGAATGTAACGCACACTTCTGCTTATTTTACGATTCATATACCGCAAACGAATTCTCAGAGATAAAATGTTCGTTAAATTTGCTTACCCAAGTTCTCGGATAATTCTTCTTCAATGACTGCCACCAATCCAGTAGCGAGAACAGTACGTAGTTTTTCTGGTCATAAAATCTGGCTTTGAAAGATAGGGTTAAACACATAGATATTACTACGTTTTACACTTATTAAGTCTTCAAGCCATCTAATTTTCCTTTAGCGATTTGTATCCCAAATATCATCAGCAGATGCAAATAACTTTAAAAGTATTTACAATTTTCCAATACAAATAACAAAAATTAGTTTAAATATAGTAATTTCATTTTTTTAATATAATTTTCTGAAGTATCTTTTTTCACAAAATAAATCTCAATTCTCTTAATCATCATAAATTTCAATGACGCCTGTGGCACAATTAGACAAAGTTGTTGCAAGTCCTTTCTAAGTATACAAGTAAAATCTCCTGTAGGAAAACTTTGTATAATAAATAAGCAAACATTTATGGTAAGATTTTCTATTGATTAAGACTCTCGTGGAAAAGCCTGGAAAAAATTCTTGATTAAACCATTTGAGTGATTCTCATGTAAAAAGTAAAGAATCGGAATCAGTTCTGTAAGCTATCAGATTGTTCTCTACACAGTGTTAAATTATCAGTCGTTTTTAAGATGAGGGTTCATAAAGAACCTGATAATTTAAGAAACACTATAAAAAAGACGTGTTCCACAAATTAAATGAAGTAATAAAATTTAAAATTATATACCTAGAGTGGGTTACAAAAAGAATTTAGCCACAAATGTAAGAAGAAATTTGTATTTTAACTGAAAGCCCCTCATCTCAAAAAAATAAAACACCTAATCACCAATTCTACAAATCATTTGTTGAAAATAATGCTAACTATTTATTTCTTTTTCGAGAAGTCTTATTTCTAACGCATTTGAATTTTCAGTTTATAATTTTCAGCATATAATTTCTAACTGATTTTAATGTTTATATAGATCTCTAATTTCAGTTGAATTATACGGGATTTAAATTAATAACAAAGTCTCCAAATTAGTTGGCTTATTATGGTTTTGAAACAAATTTTGAAAATCAGGAAAGGAATTATCTTTTTTAAAAAATAAATAAAATAAATTTATCCAGTTTATAAATAAAATATTTCTTTATGATTTTCTGAAACAAATGTAAATTTATGATGTGTAGAAATATCTAATCTGCTCAAGAAAGTTTAAACATCAGGGTAATACATTTATTTATTATTACGTTATAGGCACATTCAATGCAGAGATGGAACAAAATTCTGTCTCTGAATATAATAATAATATCTCTATTATTAGCTTTTTCCTATTAAAATTATAATCTATAGTAAGAATTTTGAATATCATTCTATTCTATTCACTAGTGAAATTTTTTTATTATCAAAATGTAATAAAGATAATAATTTAAATTTTCTTATTAAACTGATTATTATAAGTAAAATAAATTGTTATTCCAATCAACCGGTTAATTGGAAGAATAAGAATAAATAATTTCTACTTTCCATCTCGGTGAATTTGCAAGGCCATAACTGTTTTGATTATTCGCCATTTCGCTGCAAGCTGGGACAGAAATAGCATTTGCATCAAAAAACGATTTCTTTAAACTGCTAATTTCTTTCTGGATAGATATTACATGTTTGGATGCACAGATAATGATGATTTAGATGCCTAAAACGCTTTTCATCTCTTCTTACGTACTTCTAATAAATTTCTTCTGACAGAAGTTTTTATATTCTTACATAATACGCTTGAATGACTTTTTATGAGAAATAAATGCTAGCCTTTTTTTCCTACCGGTATAGAAACTTTTCTTACGATTTTGTTGTATGGAAGTTTCAAGAAGTTAGTGTATATATATATATATGAATAATGTTAAAATGAACAAAATTCACGTTATATATATATATATATATATATATATATATATATATATATATATATATATTATTAAGAAAATATATATATATTATTAAGAAAAATAAAGACAATAATTTGAGAAATGATGTGACAGTGAAAAATAAAATGAAGAAAATAGCACTTTTTCAAAAATAAACATAATAACGTCGTTATTTATCAGAAAAAAATTTTATTGAGAAAGATTAGAAAATAAGGAATCCGGGGTAGAATATGTTTTTCTTTAATTCAAGCCACGCTAATAGAAAAGAATTTTGTGTGAAAATGACCATTCACCTTCTTTCTTGAAAAAAGGGTAATTTTTGAACTATGAATATCGCGGCATAAGCAACTTTACAATGAGTTTCAATGAACGTTGATTTCTACTTTAAATTTCAAAAGCTATAACCAAAACTTTGAAATGAAGCATACATATGATTTCGCTTCAAACATGTATATTTGTATACACAAAATTCTGCAACAAGCTCTTGTATAATTCAAAGAAATAATTGTGAGGGTAAATTGTGTGCAAATTTAATTAATTTAAAAACACATACACTAACTTTATAAAATTATATTATATCATCAGAGAAGGAATAATTTATGATAAAATGACGAAAATTAAGTATCATGAGAAAAAGTTCATTTCTGCTGTCTTGTATAGTCCCAGTTTTGAATCAACCCCCCCCCCTTTTTTTTTTGCTTGCTTGTTTGATGATAAAATGTTAATTTTTTTCAAATTCTTATTTGCATAAAATAAAATAATGTTAATTGAATCTTTATAAAAGTTACTATTTTCAGATTTTTTTTCCCCTCTAAAAATATAATATTAAGAAATCACAACTTATTAAATTTTTATTTCAGCTCTGATACAATGTTTTTTAGTTTCGTTTTCTAATTTATAATCTGCATTACAATATCATGCTAACTTTTTTATGTGCAATTTCAGATTAAAATTACTAATTTAAACAATGATTGACTAGTATAAATTTTCGATATTTTTCTGGAATACATTTAGATTTTAGTTTGAAACTGTGTTGAGATATATTACCATTTTTCAATCATCCAAAAAAAAATTTTGAAAATAGGTATTAAAGTTTAATTAATAAGGAACAGACAAAAAATATCTAAACGATAAATATTTCTTTCATAATAATGTGATGCTGTGTGTTTTTAGATCCTTTTTTGATTTACAAATTCTAGAATTTTTAAATAAGCAAAATATTGAATTTTTTCTGAAATTTTGCGTAATAGGGTAATTGTTAAGTGCATAATATTACTTAAAATTTTCCGTTGTCTTAAAAGAAATTATTTATATTTATGCTATTGTTATTAATAAACTAATTTCTAAACATTTTTTACGAGTAAATGAATATTTACGAAATCGTGTTCTAGTTATAAATTTGTGACATGAATATAGATAAATTCTTTTTACTATATAACTTATCTCGTTAAAAAAAAAAAAAGATTCTTTTATATCTATCTATCTCCGCAAGCGATTAAAAAATTTATTTTTTTTTAAAGAAAAGTGGAAAGTTCTCAATGCACCGAGGCGATTAAAAATCGCTTGC
>JAPDSC010150439.1:0-21384 GCA_026290005.1 Latrodectus geometricus
CCCAAAAATATTTCTTGTTTTAACATTTTACCCAAATATCTCATAATATCATACAAGACATTTTGTTTTTACTATGATTATTCGAATTGTTTGCAAAATGTATTACTTTTAAATGTTTTTCGAGATAAATGATCAATCTGAGGAGTGTGTTCAGGTATGGGTGTTCTTCTGCTGAGGTTCTAAATTATACATTTTGGAGTTATGATGACAAACTCACTGGATGCCTTTAATACAAATAATCATCAATTCTTCTTTTTGTAAAGATTTTCTAAACCTGGATAAGTAGAAGACTTACCATAGACTAAGGGTTGTTGCATTGAGCTTTATAGTTCGGCTGTTATGGATTTGCTCATCTATTTAACCAGTCTGAGCTCAAAATCTTGTGGAAAGTTATTCTATTTGCATTACTTTTCTTTCAATATTAATTTCATTGAGTAGCTTTTAATTTCTTCTTCTACTGTTTATTGAATAATTATCAATTGCTTATGTGGATAATCTGTGCCTTGAATTTAGACAGAGATTGGATCTACAAGAACTTCTTTCATCTTTCTGAAACTTCTAAGTGCAAAGTCTTTTTTTGTATTTTCGGCACAAGAAACCCTGTTCGAAAGTAAGTTGCTCTAATGCGGAAATTTTAAAGATAAAATGAATTTTTACAATAAAATTAACAAGTTAATAAACATGGATTTGTTGTGTACACATTTTATAGTAATTCAAAGTTTCGAATAGAAAACTCAATTTAACATAATGAACTCCTTTTATTTTCTAGTCACAGTTTCTGTTCTTTTGGAAACAGTATAATAACAATATACATAGAATTCTTGATACATATAACTAAGGTAAAAAAGAATAACCAAGGAAACTGAAGATAATTTTTCTTGTTAGTAATCATAGAGGGAAGAGGAAAAAAAAAAAAAACGTTTTTTCTGTTTGTTTGCATCGATATGTTTGCATCGATATGTTTGCATTTAATCAAGAACAGGAGGCAAAATACTTTTTATCATGAAGATATACTTAATTGAAGAAATAGCGATCCAGATGTAATAACTTTAATAGAAGATATATACAACAGAGTTTCATAAACAAAGGCAATTACTTAATGCAAAGCAATATCACTCAAGGGAGTCAACGAATTTGCAGTTATCTAATCATATCAAATAACGTTTTCATTAAAAAAAATAGCAATAAATTTCAAAAAATAAATCTAAATATACACAGAAGAGAGCAAATTTTTAATATCACATGATTTTATATCAAAATATTAAATCATAAATATTTTGCCCGAAATTGATCATTATATGCATATTCAAAATAAGATGATTTCTGAATATATATTCTCCGTGAATTTAAATTTTATAATTTTTATTTACTCAATATATTAAAAAATTATCGACTTACATAAAATTTTTTAAAGCTTTTAGTGTAAAACTAAGATTATTAAATATATTATAAAAATTTTAATAAAATGTGATAATATTTACTTGAAATATTTTATATTTCTTTTTGTTTCTTATATTTTTCTATTTAAATATAAAAAAGTTAAAAATATGTAAAATATTCCATGATATTCTATGTTTTTATATATTATTTGATAATGTTTTGAATATAATTATATAATAATTAAATTTATGGTTTAAAGTAAAACTTTTTTCATTGGGCTTTTATTTTCTAAATTTTTAAATTAAATAATTTACGTGAAATACAACTCAAACTATAAAGTTATATTACAAAACAACTCTCAAAATTTTCGATAAATCACGTGCTATAATTTTTTTCTACTATATTGGTTAAATTAAAGTAAAATAAATTTAGGATTGTGATAAAAAATGTACAAAAATCTAAAGAAATATCCTGTAAGCTAATTCAGCTTTCCATTGGTTAATTAACATAAGAACATTTAATGCAGTTTATATGAATTTAACGAGATGTTTAATCATTCTTAATACTTTTAAAATTGCAATGAATCTTAGAGAGGAGTTATAGATTGCACAATCAAACAAAACATTTAAAAAAATTTAAAAACTTTATGACTGTGTTAATTAATTGGTAAATTATGCTCTTCATTAAAAAAAGGATATTTGTTTGAATTTCAAGAAAAACAATAAAAATAAAGGAATTTGTGAAGGAATGAAAATTTATTGTTTGCCAAAGATCAACAGATAAAAATGTGTGATACGGATAAGAAATTAAAAGCAACTAAAAGATAAGCAATAATTAACTTACAAACAACGGCTACGTTGGATGTTTGAACAATTGTTTCACCGAGAGCTTCACTGATGGCATAACAGGCGAACGTTTTTGTGTCTGGATCCTGAAAAAAAGAATATTAGCCAGTTAATTTAGTTAATTATCACGTGCTTTTTGACCTTTTTTAAGCGCACAAATTGGATTCTAAAGAAGACAAATTGAATTCTATTTTTTAAAATCAAGAACCACAGAAAAAATACCTCACCTCAAAAGATAAATAATAAAAAGAAATATAATGCTCACGAATTAATTAAATTAGATAAGTTGGAATAAGGCAAAAACAATCTGTTTGTTAACGATAATTTTTTTTCAAATTGCATTTCAATTATTATAAATTTTTTTACATAGATTACAAAACACATAAGAATTTTTTTTTACGATGAAGCCAGTGAAACACTTCATTATTTTTTTTCATACAAATTTCAGTTATGAAAACGGATTGACCTTTAATGAAATGAAATTGCATTTAATTGTACGAATGTAAATTCAATTTCTTTAAGTGAATTCAATATATTTTATTTTTTTAAGATATAAAGGTCAACTATGTAATTCTTTAAATGTAATTATTTTTTCTTAGCTTTAACGTGGATGCTTTTACAGGAAATTCACAAGTTTCTTGGATCATAGCTTTTGAAAATAAGCTTATCATTTTTTATGCTAACGTGTCTTAAAGGAATGATCAATACTACCATTTGCTTAAAATTTAAATCTCTTATCTAATAACTAATATTACTCATAGATAATTAAATTTACCTGTATCTGACATGATTACAATTTCTGCCAAGTGAATGCCATTTTTCCTTACCATTTAATTGGCAGCATAAATTGTAATTCTCATTTTTAATTCTAAAAATGAACATTACATTTCATGCTCATAGTAAATTCATTTTTATGTTTATTTTAATGCTTTTACTGTACCTTGCATACCAAAAATTGATTTCAAATAGATATTTTTGTGTTTATTATATCCATTTCTGTTCCATTTGACATCATATTTAGCACAAGTATTTAAATGATTTTTCACAATCTAAATGATGCTTGCGATATTATTCCTTAATAGAAAGTCTTTTTATTTCAATATAATTGATTTTTAATATTACTCTTCTGAATTCAAAGCTATTTTAGAATAATATTCTATTCAAAGCATTCCACATCATCGTTGGCTTGTGGTTTGAATTATTAATCTTAGATCAAATTCTTTAAAGAGTTTACTATTTTACTCCCCTGTTTCTCAAATATGACACAATATATGTCGCAGTAACATCGTTTTTTATTTATTTTTATTTTTTTTTTACGTTCAAAAACATATAAATTAATTATCTGAAATCGTAAAGAAACAAGAAGGTGATGATAAATTTAGGTTTATAAAGTTAAAAAAAGATACTTGTATCAGAATAGAACTAAAGTATGTAAGAAGAAATAAGGAAAAAAAATAGTATTCACACCTTACAGAGCAGCAGTTATTAGTAAACTACTTCCCCAAACCTTATTCTATTAGATATTTTTAATTGACGCAACATGTCAATTTGTTTCAAGATTTCAGACATTTTAGTTCACGTTACTTGGGATTGGTAAAGAGCAGAAGTATGGTTTGTCTAGATGTTTCCAACCCTTTTACGATTATCACCAGTTTCACTAGGGAACAATTAAGCACAAACTATACAAAAATTACATTTTATGGTTAGATATTAAATTTTATAATATTTTATCAGTTTTTCTGATGAGAATCTTAGCATTATTTTTATTTACGTTCATAAAATGCATTTAAGAAATTTGAATAAAAGTTATAAACTAAGTTATAAAATATAATACAAGATACGAAGGCATTTCGATAAAAGAAGACACATTTATGGAATTTCATTATAGGAATTTTGAAATTGCTTTATTAAAATCACTTTATGGAGAATAATAACGAATCTAAATTTTATTTGAAATAAAATCTATTTACGCATTACGGGAATTTCATTTAATTTAAAGTTTCCACCGCACATTCCTGGAAGAGGCTTATTCCAAAGTTGCCATCCTTCACTGACAAACTTTCCATCAAAACCAAAATAATCGAGTATCCTTTTGCGACCATCTTCCCATTAAAACAAACGCAATTTGTCGCATGTGTCAGCCCACCTCTTCTATATAGGGCTTAGTGCGGTAGCGTTCATTCTTCCGCATATGATGAAGATTAAAATATGAAAACGCGTATCGAGTTATAACAGAATCGATATCGAGACCGTCTTCGGAAAGCAATTCAGATTTTCCTTTTCGAAAAGCTGGGATTGAAAATTAATTACAGAAGATATGTTTCTGAGCACATACTTCACATTAAATTTGTTTTGATATCAAAAGTGACGAATTTCATTTCAAGGCAGGTGGAGGAATTTAATTTTTCGATCGGCTGCCGCTGCTTAAAATTTAAATATTTTGTAATTGATTAATTATATAAAATAAAGTTTATGGTATTTAAAATAAACTATATTTAAATATTTTATAATGCATTTCAACTTAAATAAAGCATTTCAGTACTTTTTGGTTAGTGAATTAATAAACGTAGCTTATTTAATTTTAATTACATTTATATTTTTCATTGAAACATGCATAAAATATTTTTATGCGGAAACATTATTTATTTTCCCACCAGTAATAACGTTTTCAGTTTTCTGCGTGGCATTTTTATTTACAATTTAAAAAAAGATTCCAATTCTTCTCTGTAAATATTTCGGGGATACTTTTTATAAAATAATAAGATTTTGTACATATACATCTAAAATAGAAATTTTTAGTTATCTGGATTAATTATCAACTGAGTCTACAAATTGTGCAAATATGCTTCAACAAGTAGTATACTATGTGAGAACCAGATTTACAATTAAATTAGAATTAATTTGGTTCTGAGTAATTGTCGATTTTGTTATGAAGCAATTTTGAAAAGTTAGTTACATATTAAGTTATATTCTAGCTAATAGATTCAATTTAGGTAGTATTTTTCCGAACACGTTTTTAAATTTTTCAAATTGTTAATAAATCGTTACATGATACGTAATTAATTATTACAGCAAGAGGCTTAATGCCACTGGTAATATTGTATGAAATAAAAAGAATGTATTTTTACAAGACAGTATTTAATATACATTTTTTAAAACTAAATATTGGTTTCTTTTGACAAGAAAATAATATGTGAGTTATTTTATTATATAAATGTATAGAATTTTTGTAACTATTTTTAAAATACTGTGTTTTTTTAAATGAATCCTTTTAGCTTTTAAAACAGAGTGTCTCTGATTTTAATCAAGAATTTTATTTTGTAAGAGATTTTATAATTAACGTATCGTAATAATATTAAATATAATATCAAAACAAGTATTGAATTTCCATTTACCTTGCAGTGTTTTTAAATAATACTTATTCGAACACAATATAGTTTAAATGCTAGGTTTTTCAATAGTTATGAACTATATAAATTCATACGAATTTCGTGCTCATTTTAAATTTTCAGGATTTAAAATTTCATTCAATTTTTACCAAACAAGGTGCTCAATTCAGTCTAAAATACTTTATGATAAATAATAATTGCAATAAGGAATTTCTTATTTTATTAAAATCTTAATGTAAGAAAATTTATGTTTATCTTACCTACAAGTTCGTGATTTGATATGCATTTGCGAAATCCACTCTCCATTAGCTAAAAGTCATGACATAGCAATGATGATGACAAATTTAAATAAAGGTTTAAAAATTTTCACATTATTAGAAAAAAAATAAAGATATATTATTTGAAAAGAAAGCAAGAAACGAAATTTAAATCAAGTTGAATGATAAAACACTGTTAAAATTGTCATTATCTACAAGAATATTTAACTCCGTTTCATCTTTCAATATATTTTAGTGATTTTTTTCACGCCAAATATGCAGTTAAATAAATGGAAATAAAAAAAAAACATTCCTGCATCCATTACTAAATGAAATAATTTGAACCAATAAAGCTGTCATTACATAGTCTCATTTTCAAAATGTCGCTTTTAGTGGGTCTATTTAACAATAATATTCCAACTCAAAATATGGAAGTGATGCGGCAATTCCGGTCTTCCTGCATTATCTCCTCCTGCGAATTCAAGAGAATTGCTGGGGATGTTCGAACTGAAAAAAAAAAGGACAGAAGAACGCAATCGTTTGTGAAATTGAAAATACTTCCTGCGTAAAATTCAAATTTAGTCGCTTTAATTTAAAGCAGTCAGCGATGGTTTTTCAGCAAAATCATCCACTTTAAGTTAATGGTATTTGAAAACGTATAGGATGAGATTTTTGACACAAAAAGTGTCTGTACTTTGGCACTGGTGTTTCGATTACTTTATGCATATTTCGATTAATTCGGCAGCACGAAAGCAATGATTCGTAACATCTGCATTTCTTAAGAAAATATTCTTTTTGCGCGATACATTCCAGAAAGAATTTCTTATATCTTAGAAGTTAAATTATTAGTTATAAAGGCTTAAGTTAAATTTATATGTAATAAATTAAAGATTTTTAAAATTTTCATATTTAAGACACTCAATATTATCGTTTACAAAAATAAATTTTGAATATGATTTGCAATAAATAATTTTTAAATTAAGAAAATCTTATGTGTATTGCAAAATTTATCAAAGCAAAGGAAGATTAATTTCTCTTAATGAAATGGAAAGAGTTTCATGAGCATACTTCGGTCAATAAAAGAGGTATGCGTTTAGCTATTTCTGTTCCTGTAAGAGTGCGAACATTTAACGAAACTTTGGACTAATATGCTATTAATTAGTTATAAAAATTACTTTAAAATCAAGAACTTATACTTACATCTTACATTTATCAATATAAGATGTAGTTCTAATATTACATATGATGTTGTAAAATGTTAAGCTGTTAAGACATATATGCATAAATAACATATTCTCACTCATCTGAATGTTTGCGTTAAGCCTGTATTTTTTGGAAAATATTATATATAAACGAATTGAAAGGTTTTGACAGAGAATTATGAGTTAATCTAAAGAAGATTATGAAACTATTTGTATTTCAGGAAAATATAATCCAAGAAATATTTGCAGGGATATTTGTTGGATTATAATAAATTCCGTCGCAGAGAAGAAAAAAATAAAGATTTCTTGGAATAGTGATAAAAATAAAATAATAAAAAGCTGTGGGATATAAAAAAATAAACAGAGTACCGAATCCTTCAACTTTACATGTAAAAAAAGTAGTAAAGCGAAAAAAGCATAGCAGAAAATATATACCTGAAAAATATATTTCTGGCAAAGAAAATGTATAACAGAAAGAAGCTATTAACACATTTAGTAACTTTCGAGAATGTGCAAAATTATATAAAAGATTATATTAAAAGAAAATAAAGAAATAGTTTATTATCATGTGATGTATATAGGAGGAATTAATATTTATACTTTTCAATATAAATTAAGATATGACCTCAATCTCCATTTTATTTCAATATCGAACAAATTGATCTAGGGGATGTTCAATCATTACTTTAACAAATATAACTTAATATTTTGTCTATATTTGCAAAAATGCAAATTCTTAATGAAGACAAATATATATTTTAAAGAAACTTTTTTCCATATGCAAATATTGTTAAGGAAACACGTTTTTTAAATGTAAATTCGTGTGAGCATTATTCGTATGTTTTAATTCGATTGATGTGTAAATGATTTTAGAAAATCGTCTCCTTTTTTCAATGTTTCTACTTTTTTATTTTTGAAACTCATTTCATAAGATATGACGAATGGCAACAGTCATAAGATAAAATTTTTTTTAACCAAACCTTCAATTCTATAGTGTACCTGGACATAATTCAAACTTTTATTGCTTCACTTAGAATACAAGAACATTATTGTGGTTTTAAGAAGGGGGAGTCACTTAGCTCACATCAAATCTAACAATGGAAGTGCTTAAGGACTTCCTTGATGTCCATTTATTTTCAAAAGGTCGTTGGCTACCACAGATATTAGACCACACCTCATTAAATATTTTTTGTAGTGTTATCTCAGAGACACGAGTTTTCCAGTGAAGTTCTGCAAACACCGATGATATAAGACAAGTCATAGCTAAATAAATTTTATCAATAACAACAATGTTGCAAAGAGTGTCAAAAATTTCTATCGATGAGTTCATATTTGCAAATGGCGGAGAAATGTTTCAACAATTTGTGTAAGGGATATGATGTAAAAAAGTAGAAATTGGACTTATCAAAAATAAATTTATCATAGGATTAAGTAACATTATGCGTCTGCATTCATATTTCCCCCCCCCAAATAAAGTTATGACAATCCAACTGTTGGAAACTGTCACATTTAACAAAGCGCTGACATGAGACATGACATGACAAAGGAGTAGAATAGCTGCCACATACATCAGATTGAAAGGTAAAAAGAAAAACAATGCTATATTACAAAAATGTGAATTATGTGTAGAACACATTTTACTATTTTTTTTACCTGCCAAGCATCTTTAAATATCAAGTATTTTTCATACAATTTGTAAAAGATAAATCAACTATCCACTTTAACACAGCTATATTAGTAATGTTATTTGTTATTGTAACAGCAATTGTTCTGTTATGCATTGTTGCACGCTTCGACTAAAGTGAAAAATTGCAAAATTATACAAAGTGCGTAGGAATCAGCTACATTAAATTCTGACAACATTGAAAACACTAGCAAATCTGTTCTTTAAGAATAAATTAAGTTTCTACGACGATGGTTGATTGGTAAACTTTGTCAATCTATACAAACATTTACATTAATGGCTAACGTACACAGAAATTTCTGGTTAAAAAATTCTACAACTATCGTAAAACACTGAAAAATGCTTCAATTAATAATAAAAAGGATGCCATTTCCCTACCCAACTGAACTGAGTTTGAGTTTAAATAAAAATTACCATCGTTTTTCGCAAAGAAATAGGACCAAATAAAAAAGGATATCTTTCTGAACAGGGAAAATGAGAGACAGTTCACTACCCCTAAACTGTCTTCAAGCATAAATATTCGGTGCATAACGATAAATGCTGCACTTAACGACTCAAGAAATAAAGAAAGGAGTAAGCATTTCTGCTTCAAAATCCCTGCCACGGTCAGCCTTTCTATTGTTTTAACGCAACGCCTCAACAAATTGGGGAAGAAAGTAAGTGGAAAAAGGGAATTTACGATTGAGCGGAGGGAAAAAGGTTGTTAAAAATGGATTTATGTTTTCTCTTTAGTCTAACAGGCGCATTTTGGCCTTCCACTTCCCCTATGGTCAAGATATAAAAAGGAAAGGATGCGTTATAAGTTTTTATTGTTTCCGGAGAAGAAATACCGGATCTGCAAGCGTTATTGAATATTGTTTTTATTTATTTTTTTTTATAAAAAAAAGAGCTGCTGCCTGTATATAAAAACAGGGATTCGGGAAAAGTATATAAAATACTGTATGAATCCTCCAGTTTTTATCCGAAAAACGGCAAGGATTTATTGAGTGAATGATTCATAGCAAAATCTGAGAGCTTTATTTGTAAAGATTTATGTACTCGCAATTGAATATACTACGAACTTGATAAACTGAATTTTCGAAGATCTATTCTGTTATTTTATTATTTTAAGCTACTGTATGTAGTTTATTAAAGTTAAATTACATGTAATATATATTATATTATGGAAACCGTATTTCTTCTTAAAATTTAAATTCTGGTTAAATGTAAAGTTCTACCGTTGTTGCTTAATCTTTCTATCGATCTACCTTCACTGCTGGCCAACGTAAATACAACACCCTGAAGGAAGCATGCAAATAACATGAAATTTACAACATACATTAACATTACCGGAGGCGGGATGTACAAATTCATCTCAGACGCACGTCTGTGGCAGCACTGTGAAAAAAGTATATTTTGTTACTGTCCATTGCAGAGAGTACGCGTTTTCCCTTTTTCTAATACGTAGTCGATAAAAATGTAATGCAATGTGGATGAAAGGATTCTCCATTTCAATTGTTAATGACTGCGTAACTAAAGGAAATTTTAAAATTTTCAACACATATTCGATTTGTTATTAGTTAATTTATATTTGACATCTTGGCATGAAACACTATTTTGAACATAGCTAAAAAATATTAATATTTTCAATTGTTCCCCAATCATTTGCATTTGTCTATTATGACTAATTTCTACACACATTATAGAAAAGAAAAATTAAAAAAAATTATTTCTCATTAACCTAAAGATAGTAAATAACTTATTTGAAAAATAAATATGAATCGAGTAAGATAAACGAATATTGTATATTATAATTTTTCGAAATCTGAAAATGTGTGTGTGATTAACGTTGTAGAAATTTAAATTATTAAATTAAATTATCAATTAAATAATTGAATTGTACATTCAACAAAATCTACTAACAAAAAATAGCATAGAACAAAAGTTATCCAAAATTTGTTTGTTCATCTTATAATTACTTTTGCATATGAAAGCAAAATCAGCTGGCACATCAAGGGTTAATAGGAATTCCGAATTTCTGCCAACACCATCGCTTGAAATGGGAATTAAATTGAAGAGCTACTAAAAATGAAAGTCAGAGAGCAAACCATTTAACTTCCCGTTCCTAAGTGAGATTGAGAAAATACTAATAAAGAGAAAGGATTGAACTTCTCATTATTCATCACATTTTTCACAAAACATGAATCGAATGAGTGAATTTATTTAATTACTTATTATTATAGAAACTTGATATTATCAAGAAATACAAATATTTCGTATTTGTTTTTGTGAGTTAGTGAATTAGGAAAGTGAAAATATTTCTAGCAAGAAAAATGAAGATGTATTCAGTGGCTGCTGTCGGGCTTGTTGTTCTTCGGAAAGTATTCTTTTAAAAAAAATCAAATTCCTTTGAAGTGGATATTTATAATTTAAATATCATTTTTTCAAATATTGCAGCATTTAATTTTTTCTTTCCTTTTTCCAGGTATAAATGCAAAAGCAATTTTTAGCTTTCTTCGACTGTATTATCCTGTGTTGTGACTTTGCAAACATTCAACGGCATCATGTTGATATTATTTTAACAAATTCCAAGTTAACTAAAATTAAAAATTATTTGCTTACAAATAAACCCATTGTTTGCTTGAATTTTAAAGAAGTGTCTATGACCAGAAATCTTTGATATATTCTTTTTAAAATTCCTTAAAACACTTAGGCATACATACAAACTAAGTATACTTTTACATAATACACTGATGTAAGTGTATGTTTCAGCACTTGCTATCAGCTCTATTCCAACAGGACAATGCTCGGCCACACATGACGCCTAAAAGCGTTTTACCCATCAGATTTAATAGTACGCTTTTCCAGCCTTTTTCATTGCTTTAATTTGAAAATTTTCTGTATGTACATTCATTTTGGTTAGCAACAATATAGAGGAATTATATACTACAATTGTTGGTAAGCACATTTAATTTATCTCCAAAATTTAAATACTCATGTGTGTTAAAATGTTTCTCAATTTTTCTAAAGCACTGTTAATTTAATTTTGAATCCAATTTCAGTCAGATTCTAATTTTTGGTAACATTTTTATATGTTTGTTAGTTTCAAAAGTCAAAGACTGTACACATAGAACAATGTAAATACATATGTAAGAAAATCAGAAAAATCCCAAGCAACTTTACGAAAAACATGCATTTTGAAATATAGCATTATTCTCTAATAATTTAACTGGGATAAGAATCAAACTTTGAAACTTTTCTTAAAAAGGCAGTCCTATTACTAGTGCATAGTATTGTTCTAGTATACTAGTATACTGTATTCTATTTTGAATAGTTGATTTCATAACTGAGTTGTTTCCTTATTATTATTATTATTATGTATTCATTCTAATTATTGAAATGTATGCAACATTTCTCTTTTAAATAATTTCCTGTGTTTCAAATATTTGCTTTCGGATTTTGTTAGTTAATTGTTTCAACTCTTTGGGTACATTTGACGAAGGAGACGCTTCATCTGCTTACTTCAATTACAATATAGTCTTCAAATAATTCAGTACTCAATGGGTTAAGAAATATTTTTGTCGCGTACCACATTAGAATTTAAAATTTAAATTTTCATATGCTTACTTTTGTGTGACAGATTGTGTGGACTTGTAAAAGCATCGCATTCAGACATCACTCCAAAATAGTTAGAGATTCCACCACATCGCCGCCTGTTAGAATCCATTCCCACAAGACTGAATTGACTTTCTTTCTTGATAAACTGTCAGTCGGGTTACAATATACAAATTTGATAATGTATCCCCATAAAAATACTGCATCGATTTATTCCAACAAGATCATATTTTACGTTTTCACTTTAACACTGCATAGATGTGATACACATTTTTCCAATCTCCATAACCAGACAAAAATGTGGGGAAAAAATTTCATTTCCCCCTCTCCACCAGACTGTGATTTTGATTCATTGTTAAACGTAAGTTTTCTTACAGGAAATAAATCAGATTTCCTCCACCCGCCAACGCTTTTTTTGTTGAGGGTGGGACAAGACTGTCTGGATAACACTTAATCCGTGCACACAACGAATCGAATATTGGACATGAGGGAAAAAAAGATCGGGGCGGAGATTCGAGCCCTCTGTTTTTTTCAGCCAACCTTTTCTTTTGCTGATTGTCACGAGAGAAAAGCAGAAACTTTCTCTTTCTACTGTGGGAAAAAAAGAAGAAGCAAGTGAAAAGAAAAAAAATGTCGCTTTTCTTTTTGTCTTGAAAAGATTAATTCTAGGATTTTGAAAATACGAGTATCTCAAAAAGCTCCGACGAGGGATTATTACTGTTGCTTTGCTTTTTCCATCTGCTTTTTCTTCAATACATATGGCAAAAATTTCGACCTTTTTTGTGAGAGCTCTATTATTATTGGATCAATTTTACCCGGGTTTTAAGTGTGTGTAAACATCTAAAATATCTTTCCGCCTTTTTAAGATGAAGCTGGAGATTTCTTTTACTTTGCATTGAAAATATGTCGCTTGACTCTTAATTTATATTTGCTGTGAAGAAGAAAAAAGATCGAATTTTTTTATGAAATGTAAATTTTATTTTATTTATTTATTTATATTTCGAAAGAAAAATGTGAAAAATATAATGATACATCTGAAACGGAAAAAATGCCTATTTAAAAGAAAATACTTTTATTTTGTAAACTTTAGAATTTTAGCTATTTACAGCAAATGGTTGTAAAAGCGCTTGGTGGCATGCAGCAATAGATAAATTGATATATGAAACTTGAAATTGATTGAAATAATGAAATTATAGCAATACTGTGCAAAAAGGATAGAAAAAAAAGTAACAAACTTTTCATACATATAAAGTATACTTGTAAAATTGTGCTATGTGTAAAAAAAGTAGAAATTGTTAACAGATAGTAATGTAACTTAACTGTTGTAGAACAATGACAGTTGCATAACTGTTCATATTTATTTTTGTGCGTGTATGTGACTGCGAAAATGTTTAAAAATTTGGTACTTTGGATGTTGTTAAGTCTACAAAAGCCGCATTGTATGTTATATAAAATATTAAAGATATAAGGCTATTAATGGCTTAATATAAAGGCTAATCTATTGATGACGCATGTGGGAAAATTTAAAAATAATCACGTATGTTGTAAAGCTTTTTAGATATAAAAATGCATTCAATAGCTCACTTTTATTTCTCACAAAGAAGAAAGAAAATTACGAAGTAATCACTTAAGTTCATTCAGTTTGTTCATAAAGAAATTTGGTTAAAATAATACTTGAAATAGAAAAATCATGCTGGATATTTATGAAAATTGCATTTCCTTATCATGAATAATGGAGCACAACGCTTGAACAACTGCAGAATTATACACAAGAAAAGAACATAATAATTGCTTTGAATTCGGAACATAGTATTTCAATTACACGCTCCATAGCGGTTAAAATTCGACTCTCAGTTTGCTATTCTTGTGTTACCAGCCAAGAAAAACTAAATTTTTGGTGCCATTAAAAGTTTGATAAAACAACTCCATTATAATATACATTTCCTGTGGCTCAATCATGGCCACAATTGAACTTCAGACTAATTCCTATAAATAAAGTAGTTTTATCCAAAGGCAATGAAGAGCCAGGAAACTTTTTTTTAATTATCTGAATTAGTTTTTGGATAGAACCCAATTTGAAAGCACAATTGATGTTGAAATTAAAATTGCAAAGTAATAAAAAGAAAAAATATAATTATTTATTAGGCAAAAGTTTATGCGATTATGTATTGGAGGCTTGATAATTTTTCTATTTAAACATGAAAACATTTGTGATTTCATCACTAGCTTTCCATTAGAACTGCAAAATGGGCCATTGGTTTGGGAAAAAAATTGCCCAAAAATCGGGTGACAATTACTGATAAAATTGAAAATGTGAACCCAGAGCATACTATATTGGTAAATGGTATGCTAATCAATGCATCACAAACAAGTTTAATTTTGATGAAAATTGTTGTGCGTGTAATCTGAGATTGCAATCTTTGATATGGTTAGTATTTTCATGATAAATGCAATATTTATGAATTTTTGTAATGGCAGTTTTCCATTTTATATACTTCGCCTTTTCCTTTTAAATTATAGCAAAATTTCTATTATCTTACACCTTAATAAAATAAAATTCAGTGTTAAAAGTTTCAAAAACAGTTTTCTTGGCTGAATTGTTTTACCTCCGAGTCTTCGAATCTGAAGAAGTTTAAAATTAATAAAACAATTTAATTTCTAATTTATAAACGTATTTACAGAAACTTCCGTTTCAGAAGGTGTTTTGAGAATTAAGAACTAAAATGATTCATTTTTAAATTAGCTCAATAAATACATTTAAAGCATTAATTATTCTGATATAATTAAAATTTATCTCTAATTAATTTTTAATATACAAACACTAAAAAAATCTAGTCTCATTGAAACACATACTTTGGTGTAAAATTATAGTTTAATTAGAAACATCGTAAAGAAGTTCAAAAATAAGAAATGAGAGTTCAAAGAAATGAACAATCTTTACGCTAGAGAGCGCCAAAGGCTATAAAATAAAATTACAACGTTATAAATACAAAATTAATTAGTTTCTTTCAATCGATATTTACGCTGCTAATTTGAGATTATAAAATATGATTCCTTTTTCTGTAATTACCCATAATTGAAACTATTGGGGAAAATTTATTTCAAATAGTTCATTTATTCAATTTTATAGTTGTATAAATTGCGAGAGAGTAGAAATGCTAGGGAAAAAATATATTTATGGAGTATTAGAAAAACAATATAATAAACTCAGACAAATTTGATTCTTAATAATCATATTTGAAAAAAATATGTTTTTTTTGTGAAATATAAAGCTAATGATAATATAGTTTTTCCATGCTTTTTCAATTTTTTAAATATGAAAGGTTAATATTATTATTTTATCGGAAAAACTGAAACGCTTCAAAAAAATTAATGTAAAAAATGGTTTGCATTTTTCATTAAACAATTTGCTTAATATCATTTATATTTTTATATAAAAAGAATAGTTAATAATAATTAAAATAATTTAATAGTGAAATTATTTATTTTGTCATGCATTTTTTATTAAATATTTAATATTCTTATAATGGAAACTGCGGAAAAGCATATATTTCCTATATTTTTTTAGATCAACTATTTTTTATATTATTTTTCTAAATAATTTTCAGATAATTATTTTTGAAAATTTTTATTTCCAAATGATCAGTTTTATTTCTTATAGAAAATATTTTAAATGTTAATTAACCTAAATACAGATAATAAATTTTATTATTAAAAAAAGGTAAGGGCAAAGTTATTAAAAAAATAGGACAGTATTTAACTACAAATTAAATGCATGTCATGATAGCGATTGAGAAATATAAGAATTATTCAGTCTCCTTTACATTTTGAAATTTTGGATGATAAGGTACATTTACACACGTGTTGTAAAAGAGAAAACCTTGAAAACTCCAATTCAATCACTTAGATAAGAGATTTTGACAAAGCAAAAAAACATTGTTTTTGACAATACCAAGATCACGAATCTAAACTCGTGCTCTGAAGCAACCTTCCCAAACCGACAGTAAGAGAATCATTAAACTGCATAGGTTAAAAGGCAACTAAAGTGCTCTATAGTCATGTTAAAATGCATATTGCATTTTAATATAGCTAGTGTTTTTTTTTTTTTTTTTTTTTTTTTTTTTTTTTTTTTTTTTTTTTTCTCTGTGCAAGGAGCTAAATAAAGTTTAGCTTTCGAATTGAATTAATTTTGTTCATGATGTTATAAAATTTGTTTTTGCATCCGTACTTATGTAGCTATCAAATTAATAATCACTTTCCTAAAATGATATTAAATCTTAAATTACAGAACAAATTTGTTAATACTTTCTTGCATTTATAAGTTCACTTAGGATAGATAATTTACTATTTGTAATTCGCATTTGACACGTTGAAGTTAGCAGCGTATCAAATAAAGACTCTCAACATATGTTTGAATATCCGCTCACTGTATCTTCCGTGGGCAATTTTTCATAGATTCTAATCTGTATTCCCTTGTTGAACAGAAAAAGGCAGAAATTTCCCAAACACCCATCCTGATAGATGTGATGGAAAAGCTGTTATAGTACTAGAATGTTCCACATCGAAAAGAGTGTCCAATAACTGGCCAACAACGAGCATTTTTCAGTGGTATGAAACAATTTCGGCTTCTTATGTCAAGCCTACACTACTGGAAATAAACTTAGGTAATAGCAATTACTTTTTACATCTACTATAAGTTCTATTACTTTGTAATCTTTTGCCAATAAATTTAAAAAAAAAGAATGATAATTCCTCAAGAATGGATTTATTTCTGTAAGGCGTTAAATAAAAATGAGTAATTGCTTGTAAGGCTACGTCATCATGTTATTTCAATGTCCAACTAGTACCTGAAGACCAATTTATTATATTTCCCATGTTTAATGGTTCTTCCTTAAATTTAAGCATTTATATATCTATAATAGATATTGATTACAATTAAATAATCTAGGATAAAATAAATCTAAAACAAATTACAGGAGATTTACCTGCCTGGACACAGAAACGGTGACGTTCGAACTGGTCACCCATCCCCCAGTGGTGTCTTCTGTGACAGCTTGTGTGGACATCATCGGCCTGCCGTCCACCACCCACGACACTTCCACAGGGGGGTTGCTGGAGCCAGTCTTGCAGGTCAGGGTTACGGATTCCCCCATTCGAACTTCTTTGGGGCCGGTGATAGTTACTTTACTAGGCGCAACTGCAAAGACACGAAAATTATCATCATTTGTGATTCTATCTAGAAGCAGCGATTTCCAAAAATAATAATTTCTATTATAGAATAATATCAGAGATTTTGCATGAAATTATCCTTTATTATCTGAAACATGTTTAATTAATTACAGATGTGCTCAAAATTTTTATCGTTCATTACTTTTTACAGTTAATCTACGTTATTTCATCAATATAAACCAGGGGTGGCCAAGACGTCGACCACGGTCGACTGGTAGACCACGAAGACATTTTAAGGAGTCCACGCAACCATCCCGATAATGACTTTAGATATTAACAATTTAATTTATGGCTTATGACATAGAATTTATGAATTATTTAAAATAAAAATTTACTACAGTCTACGCTTTAAAATCAAAAACAAACTGTGCAAAGATTTATGATTGAAGGTTTACGATTTAAAACCTAAAACGGGCCTGATGAGCGCATTAAAACATTCATAAAAACTATAGAAAGGTATGGATCTCAATTAAGAAAACATGGATTGAGAAACTTCAAAAACATGGAAAAAGAGTGCATCCATAATCCAAACCGAGACTTCTGATTTCGCTTAATACTTACTGTTTTGTTTGAAGAATTTGAAAGAAGATTCGCTGAATTAGGTTGAAAGAAATATTCAATTTTATAATATTTTCATTTAATGAAAATAATACTTAGTATAACAGACAATGAAAATAATAGTTTAGTATAATAAAATAATAGTTTAGTTTAGTATATAAAATAAAGATATAACACTAATCTTAAAATTAAAATAAAAGTCTTAAAATAAAATATACTTTTATTCGCAATACTTTTTTTATGAAAGAGAATAATGCTTCTTAATATAAACTTATTTTTATTTTACTTAATTTTGGTTCCTATGAAAACATTGTTTCTGATATCTTCACATTATAAGAAAACTCTTAAATTATGATTTTTTTTTTTCATGTTCTTCAAAAATGTTTTCTCTTTGCAAGTTTAAAGTTTTTACATTATTTTTACTTAATTTAGTTTTATTATATTCATTAGTTAATTAACTATTTATTATTTTATTAAATTATATACTTAAAATTTCCATTTTATTAGTTTACTTAGATACCACATATTAATCTTCATTTAAAAAAATTAACTTTTTGATACAAAGACGTAGTTTTATGATGTAAAATTTTCATAATTTTAGTGGAAAATTTATATTAGTTAATTTTTTACAAGAATATATGAAATTTAATTTTTTTTCTGTTAAAACTTTCATTTTGAAATTTACTAATTTTTTTTCTTCAATTATTATATGGTTTTATTGGTAGCAGAAGTATTAAAATAATTGAATGTTTCAATGATGGAATATATGATTATTTAATATTTTTTGTTATTGCAGTAAAGTAAATTTTTTGAACTAATGATGAATTTAAAAAAAAATAATCTTAAAATATGTGTTGGATATTTAAAAAGGATAAAAATCAAGAATACTAAAAATAAAGACAGAAAAGAAGCTCCTCAGTATTAATTGCTGTATTTTTATATCACAGTAAAATAAGTTTCAGTTTCATTTTTCATTATTCCTTACTAAAAAAAAGAAGTGGCACTTTATAGAGCTTCTGTTACTAAAAAAATTCTAGAAAAAATAATGAAATTAAATTATTTAAAAAAATCAATGCTTATACCCATATATATATGTACTAGAGATCTCATATCAAATACTAATTATTAAATGAGTTTACTGACAAACAAAGTAATGATGGTGTTAATAGTTACAGTATTTATTGGCAAATAATAAAAAAACATTTCCTTGCGTGGAAAATGAACTCACACAAAACATTGAGACGGACGGACGCGATGAGTGGCTGGAGAGTTACTACACTCGACGCTTCGCACTTGTAGACTGCTTTGTTATCTTTTGGCCCGACTGTAAAAGTGTGGGTGTTGGTCGCCTCCTTGCCCCCTGTGGAATAAGTGACGTCCACTTGTTCATCATTTCGGAACCAAATGAGCTTCGCTGGAGGATTACCTCCTCTCGAAATACAAGCCAAGTTGAGCTTGTCACCAACTTGGACAATATCGCCATCGTGGTAACCTTCGATTTGTGGCGGTCCCGGTGGAACTGAAAGAGATTAAAAATTAATTTATGCACGACTCGTAGCATGTTCAGCAGTGATATGCATAAGAAAAGCAAATCACATTAAAATTCAACAGCAAGAGGGTATCAATAAAAATGCCTACAAGACTGTGTTAACCATAAAATAAATGAAATTCATTTTAAACAATATATATATATATATATTGGATATGAAACACTCATCAAAATTTCAATAAGCGAAGCAATAAACAAAGTTTCATTGTTAACCTGTTATTCCACTTTTTTACAATAAAGAAACGTTAGAAAAAAAAGCTGTAATACGAAAAATATGGATGTAATCTGAACAAAATATACAACCATATTCATGCTGAGGTCTGGCAACGTACAATAATTAAATATACATTCATAGAAAAAGGATTCTCGTATCCTTTACCAGCAATTGATTATATACTTAAGTGATATGTTACTTTTTGATCTGACTGTAAAAGTGTGGATGTTCGCCTTCTTGTTCTAGCTGCATATTCTAATTATTAAGTGATTTATTAAAGGTAAAACTTAATGCTAAAATATTAAAGGATTTGCTGCAAAGAAATCTACTATTGTATATGAACATTTTTGTTGGCACTGATATTTACAAGAAGAAAATTTAATTATAAAGTGTTTATTACGAGAAAGACTTCAAACTACTTCTTAGTAAAAGCTGATTTTAAATTATAGAAATCTGTAGATTTAGTTGATAATATGAAATAAGATTAAATTGCTTAGTAAAACAGAACTGAGAAGTGGATATTTATAATTATAAAATTCAATTGGTGCTGATCGTTCTAGGTATAGCTTTATGAAGCTTTATTTATAACCATTTGGTAGCTAAAAATGTAAAATACAAATTATTTAACATAAATCTCAATAATCCATGTGCTATCTTTCTCGTTTTTAGTTTCTGATACAAATATATGTATTTCTGTGAAGTAATTATGGTACTTTTGACCTCATGGTTAATGCTAGATTAATAATAGCAACTCTTTTAAAGTAATTGTAGTTTGTACATTAGATAAAAGAAAACTTGCTAGTGGTCTAATTAAATTTGTTGTTTATTTTGCTTATTATGTGTTGGATCATGATTATTTCTCTAAACATCATTTGACTTTGCAAAAATACTGTTTTTAACACGTCTTTCTAGATTAAAATTTATTTATTGTGTACACCAACTGCTACACATTATTTCCAGTGTAAATAAAAAAGTTCTTGTAGTTTTCATGTTGCCATTTTATGGAATGAGGATAAGTATGCAAATTAACGTGATTTAGATATCTGTCAGTCACAAGAAGGAAGAGTAGTCGTTATATAAGCAGGTCAACCGCACTATTGGCCAGGAATACCATTCAGCAATACTAGAGCAAGCGGACGAATAGAGACACGTTTGCAGAAGTTGCTTGACACCGATGGTGACTACTTCGAGGATTAACAATAGGATACATTTTTAACTAGGGCATGTTCTTTTGGGTCATTAAAAACAGCAAGAACATTTTTGTTTCCATTATGCATGTATCTTAAACTATGCACCAAATATTGTTATTACCAAAGTTATCAAATATATTATCAAAAATATGAGGAATTAGAAAAGGAAACTTTTCAACATCTAACCTAGATCTGAACTTCATTGAATAAAATTAATTACTTGAAACATTTCTCAATTCCTATATCAAACACTCTGACATATTTAGAATCTGTACAGAATAATTTATATAACA
>JAPDSC010150441.1:0-12888 GCA_026290005.1 Latrodectus geometricus
TGTCTGATTGAACATCTATCAACTCCATTTGCAAAAAAAAAAAAAAAAAAAAAAAAAAAAAAAAAAAAAGCCAAATTGAGCTGTATTAAATATTCAAAAAAAATATATCAGAGCTGTTGTCAACATACAGTGAAAAGTTTGTAAATTCCTTAATTTTCTCCTTCAGTTTCAGAACTAAGTTTTGAGATAAATCATTTATTCTGAAGCAACAATATTTCTTTACAACAAAATATTTTGAATTATTGATTTCTGAAATGGAAAGGAAACATCGGCAACTTTCAACATAAAGTCTATAATAAAATCACCATTTTGGTTTTGGTGATTTCATTAAGGACTTCATGGTCTTTAATAAAATATTTGAAAGGTTTTGATCTTTTCCTGATTACTTATACAATAATAAAACTTGATTTCAGATCATCTTTGCTCTCAGTATTAGCTTTAGTAAACATTGATTGTTGACCTTGAATTTTAGATTTTAAACCTCATATTTTTTCAGTGTAAGAATCGAATTTTTATTTATGATTCGTATCATATTGTCTCTTCAAGTTTACAAACAGTACTAGTTTGATTGCAAATCAAACACAGTGGTTTACCTTTCTATTCTATGAAAAAATATGCAAATTAGATTAAAAAAACTCTGCACTAACCATCAATTTTACATATTTGTGACACTATGCCAAAATTGACAATTATGATTATCGGCAATTATGGAACTCAACACAAAAATTATGGACATCGCTCGTGCACGACACAAACAATTGCACAATTCCTTCACAATCACTAAATCACAGTACAACTAAAATTCTTCTCCGAATGTATCGCTTCGATTTCACGATTCAACTGAATCAAGTAGAGCCTACGCACTCCTTTTATTTCGATAAGGAAGGTTCTAGTCTAGACTCGAAGCGCGTAGAAGATTCTATTGTTTTAAATAAAAATAATAAAGTATTTCCGATTGTTGCTAAGGGATGACATTACTGTCTATCTCTATCGCTTGTCTAGACACGTGCTGCCCTTGGAATTATTTATAAATGTATTGTGCGTAATTTAAACCTCCATAAAGGAATCGAGTGAAGTCTAAATGCTCTAAAAAACAAGATTCTTCTTTATGTGACACATTGCAATCTCGGGCCTTTGACATACCTGTTATAAATATTATATAAATTTAGAAATGTGTTTTCGTGAGTGTATTATACACAGAGAAATATAATTATTTTTACTATTCTCATTTCCTTTTTTAAATACCGTTTTTATCAAAACTTTAAAATAAAAAAGAATAATTTCTAAACAGATAATGAATTTTTTGCTCACATATCTAAGTGCTGAATAATGGAAAAAAAATTAAGCTAACTAAGAAATTTGTCTCAAAATTTTGCTTACAGCTTCAGAAGCAAATTCATTTGATTAAAATATAAAGATTAATAAATTTCTTGTTTTTATTTTCATAAAAGTAATTAACTTAAAAGTTTATCATCGTTGATATTTTTTGCAGAACAAACCTTCATTTTAGTGAACTCTGTATATTCCAAATTTGAATATTTATTATTTAACAAAATTTTGGTTCTATTTTTGCAATTTTTACAACCAATGATGAAATATTTCATACACCTTTTCTCTCACTTAGATTATTTTAGTTTCAATTCGCTTTTACATTTCATCAATTTCATATTTATCATTGATCAATTGGTAGTCTTTTCTTCTTTTTTTATCTCTTATGAGTCACTGTCACTTCACGTATATACAACATAGTTCTTCTTATTGACTAAAAATGAAATAATTTTATTTACAGATATACCATTTCTTTATTTTGGGAAAACAGTTCACTTAAAACTCTTATGATATCTCTTCATCTTTAATTTTCTTCTTTGAATATTCCCTAATTTTAGAAACTTAAAATTGGATATGTATATTTTAAATGAAATTATTCATTTATTGCATATATAGTTTAAAGGAAATATAATTATATATTTGGAATGATAATTGTTAGAGCATGCGCGCAACGTCACGTGATATTGTTTGGAATAGAATAGAATAAGTTTATGATTTGAGGAAAACGGTTATGATTCTCGAGCGGTAATTATTCCCCATATCTTTTTCGTTATGTATGTTTGTGTCTGAATAAAAAAGTTTTAAAGGACACTGATCCGTCATATGTATTAATATAATACAACCCTTACAATCAGATCATCACTAAACTATAAATTACAATAATATTGCATGGTTTATTTTGTTTAATATTTCACTAATGTAGGCCTAAAACCTCAACAAATATCAAAATACTTAAAACTTAGTAGGTACTTCATTGGTATTTCATTGGTATACATTGAAAGTGATCAAAAAAATCTTCCCCTATATTTAAAGCCTAACAGATTCTCCATTCAAATACATTGAATGAAAAATTTAGAAATAAATGCTGAAATGTCTTAAATGTTTTTTTCTATATTTCTGAAATAAAATATATTCATTTTACTTTTGTTTTTTTTCAAAAGAATATTAATAAATGTCTTGTTGAACATCAGTATAAGTATTTATAAATTGTTTAGATGTCTCTGAAAAAGCCTCTAATATCTCATAATAGTTAAGAAATTGATAGATAGCAACGATTCTTTGGAGAGGAATCAAAGCATAATAGAAAGTCGAAATTTTCTTGCCTTTACGTTTTATACCATTTTATATATTCTAAATATTGTTTTGATTGCGACAAATTATTTTACCAACATTTATAAGGAAATGAGATTTTTATATGTGTATGTATGTTAAATTAAAAGGAAATTTGATTAATGTTTTTCAATATAAATTTTTATCATGTTAAAAAAATCCTCTTTTTCAAAGTGCATTTTCTAGTTGAGCTTATGGAGTGTGAAAAGTGAAAAAATTATGTTTTTTAAAAAATGCATATGAGCGCCACTTTGTCATGAAGGGTTATGATACGTGATGGTTTCCGTGTCATTTCTCTTTGTTGACATTTTCTCATTATACTTATCCTTTTATTCCTACTATTATTCATCTATATCGAGCATCTCTAACAATAAGTTTAGAATTCCAAAAGATACGTTAAAAAAAATTTTGTTTTTGATGTTTATGTGATCTATTATGATTGGAAGGAAAGCATATCAAATGTTATAAAACAGTCATGTTAAGTCTTATTGTTTTAAATTAAATTTTTATTTGATTTCTTAATCACAATATTTTAAATTTAAACTATTTTTATTATTTGAAACCTCATTAATATCAAACGTATGTATATGTTTTTCTCTTCCAGGATAAGAATTATGGAAATAATATTTATGACTTAGTATTTTTATATATTCAACCGCAATTAATTATCAATTTTGTCAATGGTATTAAAAAATACAATGCTTAAATAAAGTTTAAATTTATATTTTTTCTCACAATTTCGGATACTTTACTTTTCTGTAATGTTTCGCAAATTTAAAATTAGAATTTAAATATATGTCCTAAGTCTTTAATTATACAATATTTTTTTGCCTATCATTTTACAAGATTAAATATAAAAGCAAATTTTAACGGTAATAAAAACTAACATTTCCAATATTTAAAACAAGATTTATATTAGCCTTTAATCTTGTTTAAAATATTGGAAATGTTTTATATCCTTTATAATTCTATAAGCCTTTATTTTAGATAAATAATACCAATTTAATCCTATGTAGTAAATTAAATAAAATGTGATAAATACAAACCATTTTACAAGATTGCATGAAAAGAATTTTTTCAGCACCAGAGATTTTAGAACAATTTAAATTTAAGTATAAAAACAAACTATCACTTTAAGCTCAACTTTTTAATGTGTCTAATTGCATTAGTTATAAGACAATTGTTATGAGTTTTTGCACAGAAGAGATCTTTTACTTCATACACAGATAATTTCGGAAAACAAGTGTTTGGTAAGTAGATACTTATATATAGCTCAAAACAAGACAGTTTTAATATAATTATTTTTATACAAAGTGGTGGCATTTTAGTATAAAGTGCAGGTTTTTAACTCATACCACCACTTTCCAAAAAAATTAATAAAAATAATTTATTTATTTAATTATAAAATAATTAAATTTATTTAATTAATTTCTCTTATATATAGCATTGACAAAGCCAAATTTAATAATCATAATTTCTTTTTAAATGGTTCTATTCCTTATAATGTTAATTAACATATTTTAAAAAGGCTTGTAAAATAGTTTGTCTTTTTTTCTCTAATACTATGTTTAACATCATGAAAATAAGTCTTTTTTTATTCTAGTAAATGAAAATTAATTTTTTTCTAGGATAATGGTATTTTTCCTTTATTTGTTATAAGAGATGTATAAAATATTTTGTTATTGCAAAACATCATAAATGAAAAATTCAATTTTATCACAGCCCTTTTCCCAATATTTTAAAAATATAAAATGTTCGCTTAAACTGAAATTTCCTTTTCCTTCAAGGCCATTTTCAGAAAACAAAATATAGATTTCATGTCCTCTCAGATATCGTAAATCTAGATGCAAACTAAGAGAAAGGATACAAGTAGCATAAATGTTTTTATGCTAACAATATTTTGAGATAAATGTTGCTTCAAGAATTGTAATGGTGTCATTTATAACTTCTAATACTTTTTCTGTTTTGCAGATTTATTTCTTTGAATTTCTGTTCAATAAACTTCAACCTACTTATCTTTTTAATGAGAAATTCTTAAAAGAGGACTAAATATCAGGCATTGATAATATTCAGTAACAGAACACGTCTGTAATGAGAACTTGAAAAAATAAGAAAGATTGTTATTTCTTAATTCCTTTTTAAATATTAAAGCAACTTTTACTTATAAAAGTATACTTTTAAACTATATTTATTTCATTATTTGAATTAGGTATAAATTTATTGAATTAAGTTATATTTTGTGAAATGTTTGGCTGAATTTTTGAAACCATATTATTGCATGGGTAGGCATAATATTAGAACATAGATCATAAACAAGTATTTTATATTTAACATTGAATCTTGAAAGTGTTAAAATTTTTATGAAATGTAATTAATAATAATAAACTTAAACAAACACACAATTATTCTATATTGAAATGTAAATATTTGATAATAATTACCTATCATATTAAAGAGATTAAAACATTATATTCTTTCTTTATCAAGCGTTATTCTTTTAAAACATAGAAAGTCAAACTAATCTTGAAAGCAGTATCTGTTCTAATATCAAAATATTTTTGAGAAAACAAAAAATGTGCATTTATCATTAATTAAGATTTCGAATTTTATTATTTACCAATAGGCCAGTGAATTAATATCTCTTATTCACTGCCAGTGAATTCTAGAAATTTGCTTAAATTTCATTACAAATTCGTTTTTTATTTATTTTAGCAATCGTTTTTTTAAACACCAACTATTTTTTTAAACATAAATTTTTTTGAAACGCAAATTTGAGTCATCAACTATTTTTTGAGACATTTTCAAGTATCAAGTTGTTTTTTAAAAATTAAATATATGTTTCAATAACATAACGTTTTTTCAGAATTGTTTATTATAAAGTTTTATTTTATATTTGATACAAAAATATTTGATACCTTAATTCCATTCAACTGAATTAGTTGTCAAGTAAGCTAAACTATGTACTTCTGACAGTGAATCCAATTTTAAAACGTAAACTGTTTACTAAATTTCCTAATCACTGGAGAAAAATCGATAATCGTTCATTAAATCTCTTTAATTTTTTAATAAATATTGTAGAAATTATAATTTGAATCAATAAATACCTTGACTTTATTATTAAGATCCCAATCAAATAGAAAATGTGTTTTGGAATATTTTAATGTGATTATTCAATATGTTGTACCCACTTAGGTCTATTTTTGAGTACTGAGTATTCTGTAAGAAGGTTTATTTGAAAAAGATGAGTATCTTTTTCTGTATTATTGGGTCAATTTTAAAAGGATGATTGGAATTAGAATATATCTTTATTTAATATTCTTCATTATACTTAAGTTTAAAGAAGGAAATTATTATATAGTTTCACGTTTTTGAACTGTTAAACAGTTTCTTTTGTGTATAAGACTATGTTAGCATTCAAGAATAATCTAAGAGATACCATAACCAGCATATAAGTGAAATTAAATCTCGATCAAACACTTTTCGTTTCATTTTCTTAACAAAAGTAGTTACTTAATAGTTTATTGGTGCAATTTTTGTCCTAGAATTTTGAATAAATTGTGTCAATTCATTTGCATAACTTGAATTCTGACTACATTCTTTTAATCGGTATTAAAATATTCGTTATTTCAATTATCGCCGGAGATAACTGCATTAGTATTAAATAGCTCTTTAGTATTTAACTTCGGATATCTCTACGGAATTTACAAGTGTTCTACACTCGTTATTTAAAAATGTTGTTAATAGGGGCATATAAATTATAAATAATTAAATAATGCTTCTAAAAGTTATTTTCGTTCATGTGCTTATTTTTAATAAATTTACAGTTTGGAAAACATTATTTTGGTTTCTCTTTTTGGTGATATAATAGAAAAATCATAATTTACTTTCTCATTGTAAAGAATAGCATCGTTTTGAAAGAAAAAACCTTATAAAAGATTTCCTTTTTTATCGATATGCGGTCAAATACTTATTAATAAAAACGTTAATACACTTTAACAAGTATTTTAATACGTTCTAAATACTCCAATGAAATAATACAGATTCTTGATAAATAAAAAATAAATATTTTTTTATCTTCCAGCTTTTGTTATCTTCAGATATCTGAAATAAAAAATGCATACATTTTTAATAAATTTTCTTGAAGCTGCAACATTAAATGTTACAAATTATTCAGATGAGCAATAGAAATGAAATAAACAATATGAATAAATAAGAAATAACTGTTCAAAATATGCCCTGAATAGTAACTCAGCAGTACTCAGCAGAATTTTCTAAATTCAAATGAATGTTCGAAACAATAACTGCAAAATGTTTTCAACTCATATTTTTATAAACACGATTATATTAAAGACATTAGTTAAAAGTGAATATTTTTCATCTGAAAGAGAAAAGAAAACATTCATAATTGAATAATGTTATATGTGACTTAAAATCTAAACCTAATTTCTATTAATGGAAATTCATCAGTATATTGCCCCAATTAAATAATTAATATTTAAAAAAGCATTTAATAAAATTTAATTATTGACACAGAACAATCTAAGCAATTTTTTATACATAGTGGATTCAAATTCGTGACTTTAATACATTATGTTCTCACTCTCTCATATAAAAATGTAATGTATATTTTCTGAAAATCGGAATAATATAATGATATAAACTAAATATTTTAAGAAATTTTTTAAAATATATTGATACTGTTATATTTCCAAGGATTGCTTCAAATCTACAAAATTTAGCTATTGTATCTCAAATACCATTTTTTTTCATAGTTTTCAATTTAACTCTAATCATGCTGAGATTAAATATACTATATTCATTTAGATAACCTAAATATATACATTCATGTTTCAGAATTTTTCAGTTTAAATATTATTATTACCATTCTTTGTTTTGGGATATTTACTGTATTAACTCTTAAAAATATCGAGTGAAATTCTAATCAAATAGCACAAATTTCCATTCTTTTTCTACAGAGAACTCAACCAATCAATAAAAGCAACCAAACTTAAGGCATAAATCAAAACATATTCTTAATGGATGTTGCAGTAAATCAAACTCAATAGAAAACAATCATACCTTTTTCAATTAAATTAAATAACAAAAGAGATTTTTTCACGAGATCTAATAAAATGAATTAAACTAATCTAACACTCATGGAATTTTTAAAAATCATTCGTTTTTTAAAGAATGTTTATTCACAAAATTTAAATTTTTCAATAAAAATTTTCAATATAATGATTCTAAAATTAAATAATAACTTTAAAATAATTTGGAGAGATTTTAACATTTGATTGAAGAAGGCATTAGTAATATCAAAATTCTTTTGACCAAGAGTTTATAATGGCATTGAAAAACCACTCAGAATTGAAATTTCAAAATATTTTATTTTCTATTATTTTGTTATATAGGAGCATTTGAATGATAAAAACATTGGAATTAATATATAAAATAAAATTTACTTGAAAAAGATCTAAAAATATACAAACTATATACGATTTAATAAATAGAAACAAATGAGAAATTTCAAAAATACAATAACGATATGTATTTTGAAATTTTATTTTAAAATTTGCAGAATAGAATTCATGTAAATCTAAAAATATCTGAATAAATAAAGATACAATAACTTAATTTCAGTTAATTAAGCACTTGTTTTGCTTCTATAATCTAGATTTAAGTAACTTATCACCAAATGGTTTTTTGTCTTTCAACGAAATAGCCATTATCTTAACTATTGTTTGTAAAAAAACAGCAGCCTCAATTGCTCTAAAATTTCACCAACTTTATTTCTTTAATGTACTAAGATGAGGAAAGTAGGTTTGAAAAAAAAGAAATGTACAAAGTTTTCCATTACTTACAGTTAGTAATTTGTCAACAGTTATTTTTTGTTTCTGAAAATAGAAAAGATAAAAATAGTGCTAAATGTGCTAAGATATCGATCAAAAGGATAAGATAAATCTAAAAATTTATTTCTTGTATTATTTTTATACTATTACAGTATTTCTCTCTTCAGTGTTCTTACGCAATAAATGGTGACTTTTCGTAAGAATTTTAGAAATTTATAATCTATATGAAAACAGTTAAGTATAATAAATATATAGGATCTCTGCCAATATACGGAAATGATAGCCTTTCTCAAATAATACTTGTTAAACACATATAAAGTTCTTTATTAATATATAGATACAGAAAAAATTATCATTGAAAAGTAATTTTCAAGTAAAACAATTGTGTTAAACATAGTATACGTTGCTAATAAAATTTTAATCGTATTGTTTTAATAAACATACTTTAATATATTTTATTTAAATAACATACTTTAATATATTTTATTTAAATAACTGTAAGAAAAACTAATGAAAAATATAATTGAAAGATTCTTATAACATCTCTATATGTAAGCATTTCAATAAATTTAGTTGATTATTGCTTTAGAAATTAACAGAAAATACAACAAAATCTACAATTTACTCTGAGCATAGTATAGACTGCATATACATTGTATAATAATGTAAGAAAATTATTATTATGGGCACAGTTAATCGAAACAAAACCAACTTTTTAACAAGTGTTCAGGAACATATTTAGTTGTCATACTAATATCTAATTATACGAATGAATGAATAAAAGATTAATTTCAAGGTAATTCTTTCATGCTGACATACAAATAACACATTACATAGAAGCAATAAAATTTAGACGTAACTTCCTCAGCTTAACATCTATTACATTGTGTTGGAATAATAACTGCCTTATTACATAAGTTGTTTAATCATAATTTTAATTAAATATGATTTAATTATAATACTTATAATTAAGAGTAATAATGTGATTTAATTACTAAACTTTTAATGTCAATAAAAATGATGAATTTAAAAATTACATAATTTTTCTGCAATAATTATAGTTTTTGCTATGAAGAATTTATTATTGGTTCTTATTTTCCACACATATATTTTAATAATTTTGTCATGAAATGAACAACAATTTTTTGGTTGTGGAAAAAATTATATTTTCATTATTATTAAATTTGAATAAATACAAGATTAAGTGCTTATAAAAATATTTTGAGTAATCAGAACTTCTTCAATAATTTCAGCTAAAATTATTCTTGAAATATTTGGAATAAATTAAAAGACAGTCTCACAAGTTCTTCGAACGTCACAATAATCTCGATATTATTTAATATCTAATTATTTGTAATCAGTTTAGTTATCTTTAATTTACTGCCAACATGTCTTTAAGGGAACACATAGAGTTTAATGTAATTATGAACAATCTTAAAATATCATACACAAAATTTATTTATTTTTTTAAATCATAAGATTTCATTTGATAACAATATCCACCTTCAACTTAAATTAAAACATTGTACATACTGTACCCGTAAATTTCTGTCCACCATATGAAAGTATTTACACAAGATTGCTTAGAATATTTTGAGCTCAAAGATGTTTTTTAATTATGTAATATTAACAAATTTTATTGTATAAATTACCCTTGGTTTCATTTTAATCCCATTTCATATGTATATATACATTGTATACTCCAGAGATTACACCTCCGCTACCACCCACATCTGCGATACTTATCTACTCCGACATTGCGCGGGGTTCAGCAGAAAACTGCATCATTCTCGGCAAAATCTCCCACTACAAATATACTGCAATGCCAGTTCAAAAATATTTTATGCTATATTCTTTCAAATAAACTTTTACAATTACTTCTGTCCAATACACTACATGAGCAAAAAAACATCTGCACAAGAAAAAAAAAAAAGTTTAGTTACGAACTAGAAGTTTTAGTGATAATCGCAGCATTGAAATAATTTTTACACTACTTCGTAAGCACAAAATTTTAAATTTACACAGACTTTCTATCATTTCTAAAAACAATGCTTAAAAGAGACTTATCATGCAAGATAGCACGGTGCGCTCTCGTCTTAAAATATTTTGATTACGAGATACTCAACAAATCAGGACGACAAATGCAACGTGTGGATTCTCTCAGCCGTTACCCAATCATGGTTATATAATAAAACGATACAACTCAAAAAATAAAACAAGCACAATGTAAACATGAGTATACATCAAGCATCGAACAACTGCTTTAAGCATCAACTTTAACTTATTTTGCATTAAAAAATGATATTTTGTGCAAAGGGGTGAACGTTTAAGAAGCTTTTAATGGAACTCTAAAGGACATTTTGACATAAACAGAAAGGAAATATGGTCAAACAACAATTCTATTTTCCCAACATACGGAAGATTGTAGGAAATGTTATCCCAAATTGCATCCATTGCATACTTTTATGAAAAAGACTTGGCGTACAAGTAGGATTTCATATCCAATATCAAAAGATGACAAATGGCTTGACACATACCACGTAGATTTTCTACTACTACTCCCATCCAACAACAAAAACTCCAAACATACTTTTTCAATAGTAGATGCTTTCACAAAATATGCTTGGATTTATCCAGTCAAATCCACTTCAGCACATGATGCCTTAGAAAAATTGAAACTGCAACAAGTAAATTTCGGAAACCCACTGTGAATAATTTGTGATAAAGTACCAGCTTTTATTCAACAGAATTCAAAAATATTGCTAGTAAGATTCAATTGAAAATACACTACTGGCCATTAAAATTGCTACACCAAGAAGGCGACAGGCTACAGACGTGAAATTTATATGAAAGGAAGAAGGTGCTGTAATATGCAAATGATCAGATTTTCAACGCATTCAGACAAAGCAGGTGCCAGTAGCGACACCTACATTGTGTTTAAATGCGGAAATTGTTCTGCAGGTTCCTTATACACAAATTGCATTTGAGCGTTGTTGCCTGGTGAAAAGTTGTTGTGATGCCTCGTGTAAGAAGGATAATTGCGTACCAGCACGTTTCTGACTTTGATAAAGGTCGAATTGTAGTGTACCGGGATTATCTTATCGCAATATTGCTGCTCGCGTCGGTCGAGATCCAATGACTGTTAGCAGAATATCGAATCGATGGGTTCAGGACGATAATACGGAACGCCATGCAGGATCACAACGGCCACCTATCCCTAGCAGCCGAAAAGACAGGCATATTATCCGCATGGCCGTAATGGATCGTGCAACCACGTCACGAGCCGTGAGTCAAGAAACGGGGTCTTTTGGAAGACAACAAGTGTCTGCACGAACAGTTCGACGACGTTTTCAGCAACATGGACTCTCAGCTCGGAGACCATGGCTACGGCTTCCCTTGACGCTGCGTCATAGACATAAGCGCCTTCCATGGTGTGATCAACGACAAACCTAGGCGCACGAATGGCTAGACGTCATCTTTTCAGAGGAATCCAGGTTCTGTGTTCAGCATCATGGTGCTCGCATCCGTGTTTGGCGGCATCGTGGTGAACGCACACTGGCAGCGTGCATTCGTCATCGTCATACTGGCCATCACCTGGCGTAATGGTATGGGGTGCCATTGGATACCTCTTGTTCGCATCGTCACCTCTTGTTCGCATTGATGGTGCTTTGAACAATGCACGTTACATTTTTGATTTGTTACGACCCGTGGCTCTACCCTTTATTCGAGCCCTGCAAAACCCTACGTTTCAGCAGGATAATGCCCGACCGCATGTTGCCGGTATTGTACGAACCTTCCTTGCTACGGAACATGTTCGGCTATTGCCCTGGCCACCACGTTCTCCAGATCTTTTACCAATAGAAAACGTCTGGTCAATGATTGCCGAGCGACTGGCTCATCACCAAACGCCAGTCACTACGGTTGATGAACTGTGGCATCGTGTTGAAGCTGCATGAGCATCTGTACCTGTACATGCAATCCAATCTCTGTTTGACTCAATGCCCAGGCGTATAACTGCTGTTATTACTGCCAGAGGTGGTTGTTCTGGGTACTGATTTCTCAGGATCTATCCAGCCAAATTTTTTGAAAATTTAATCACTTGTTTTATCTAGTATAATATATTTTTCCAAAAATATCATTTTTATCTTCATTTCTTCCTGGTGTAAAAATTTTATTGGCCAGTAGTGTATTTTAATCAAAACTAGTGTACCTCGTGGCAATGGACAGTATGAAAGAATTCAAGATACAATAATATCAAAAGTAACAAAACTAACACATAAAAAACCTAATCAATAGTACAAGCATACATCATATCTACAAGGAGTTATCAGCAGCACCATATCAACAGCAACCAAATTTAAATCATTTGAGCTCTTAACAG
>JAPDSC010150445.1:0-15990 GCA_026290005.1 Latrodectus geometricus
TACTTTTAAATATCTAGGTTGTAATTAATTCTAACATATAATTCTTGTACAATAATTTTCATTTTTTTAAAAATTTTCTATTTTTAATGCAAAATTTTTAGCTTTCTTTATACGTATTATTTTTAAAGCTTGAGTATCATGAATTATCTTTTCTTTTAGTGTGAATTAAAATTGGATATTTTTGACTATCCTCCAAACAAGAATCAACTAAATATATTATTAACAATAAAAATATAAAAAAATCAAATAAGCAGATAAAAATTAAAACAAACTACAAGAAAATTTTTTCTTGAGAGCAAAACTTCTTCTGTATTGTATATGTACACATACGTTACGGAAAATTCCGCTACCACAAAAATGTCTTACTTGAGTTATTCTCTTGGTGTTTGAAGTTGTTAAATCTTTATCTGTGTATTTATATTTTTTATTATAAACAAGGGTTAGCAATGTTTATTATATGAACTGAAAAATAATAATAAATTTGTCTAAAAAAGAAATCTGTTATTTAAATAAAAAATATTCGCAGTTCAACGAATAATCTAGAGTTATATCATAAAATGTATTTTTTCTTTTCAACCTTATTGAAACCCTTGATTCAGTGGTGAACAATTTTAAAAAAGCACTGTAAAATTAATAAGAATCTGGATCACTCGCTTCCTCAGCAGAATACATGTATGGTATGCATTATAAAGAGTTCATCGAACATGTTTTTTATAAGGAATTGTCGATTGTTTATTGTAGATTATTGGCCTATTGTTAATATAGGGATCTGTTATTTGTGTGTTTACTATATAAAACAAGATCACAATAGGAGTTTGAATTATTTGCAATCTCTTTTCCACAATTACATACTTTATTCGTTTTAAATGAAATTATATCCCATATAGACGCATGCTCTCATAGTTTGTTTAAAATAGAATAAATATGAAGTTTTATCTGCATATGTTTTTAAGGCCCTTAAAGGTTTAGTTTCATCTTTAATGTTATAACACACATATAAATTAGAAATTCTATAGTTGCTAATGCTATTTTAACTCATTACTTTCAACATCAAAAGATAATTCTTTTCTAATCTTTAATCTAATTCTTTTTGTTCCCAATGAATCTGAATCTATTGGCAGTTTGAAACTTTGAATTGTATTCCGTTTCTTAAATTTGATTTTTTAATTGATATTAATTCATATAATTGCCATTATTGTGATATGCAATATTATGCGTGAACATTGATTATAATTGTGCACCGTCATATTAAAAATATATAAATTTTTAGTCATTTTTAATATCGGCCACTTGTGAAAGAATTTTACCTTTATCAAACCTGCATTGAAGCTCAAATTTTATAAAATTCTTAAACACTGTAAATCAATAGTGTTCTTTTTAAAATAATAAGTTTAAATAAGTGAAATGCAAAATTGTATTTCCATAATATTAAACGCCTTTAATTTAAATATAGTTAAAAATATTTAGAGTTAAAAAAGAATTGGGTTTTAGAGTGTAAATGAAATATGTGAAGAAAGAGAGAATGCTAAACTTGTAAACAGAAGTACGTAATTTATTAGCAATTAAAACCAGGATAAGTTATATAAATAAATAATAATAATTTTTTACCTAGGTTTCACTGAAACAGAAGTATAAAGGGTTAATAAATATAATGAAGAAATAAGGAATCCAATTAAACTTCTGTTTATTATATCAATATTAAAATTGAGAAAAATAATGAATTCAGCAAAATATTTTAACAAATCACCACTCAAAAATTATAAGTCTTACAATTTCACTAAATTTATTGATCTGTTTATGATTAGAAAACTATACACTCTATGAAATTACAAAAGCAGGTTAAAAATAATGTGGCGACTACCCCTGATGTAGACAATCAGCATTGAAGAAATAGTACATCTTAGATGTTCCGCTTTAAGTTTCTATTGAAAAATCCCTCAATTTACATGAATTTTGAGTCCTCAAAATAAAAATCCTGTTGTTTTCTTCTTTTGATCAATTAATAAATTAATTAAACTTTTTAATTTAAAATGTTTATAAATTGTTATTTAACAGATTATTCATTTAAAGTATATAATATTATGTTTATCTGATTTTAACACATATCTTCGATTTAATACCTTATGTTTTTCATGAAATTAGTTGTAAAATATTATTTACATATTAGTGTCAATTTTGTGATCTTGCGTGTAAAATAATCTTAATTTTTGCAAGTAAAACTTTTGAGAAAAAAATGATTTCACAATCTTTCTTTTTCACTTTTTCTTGTTCCTAAATTTCCCAAGTCTTTTGAAAGTGGTTTTTAAATTTACTTACATTTTTGGGAAAATAAAATTAAAATATTCTTATCGTTTTTTTCAAATATAAAGCAAATTAATTTCGTTAATAAAAAATGAAGACTTATATTAGCTTTTAATTTGGTTCAAGTTTTTATTTTTATCATGTTGGTGAAATAACTTAATATTTAATTATTATTTCCTATTGTAAATATTTCATACTTTTCTAATTTTCTTTTTTATATTTCATAATATATTTTTAATAGTAATATTTAAACAAATAATATTAGGTTGGGGAAAAAGAAATCCATTATTTTAACGTGAACTTTATGTAACTTCTTTTGGATTCACTTTGTAAAAAGGTTTAAAACAGCTTTTTATGTAGATTTTCAGGTCTTGCGCGTTACGACTGCTGACATGCAGTTAACTTCGATCATTTTTGATATTTTATAGACATTTTCGACAATGCTGTATCCAAATGCGAGGTGCATCTCTAACAACAAAAATACCCGAACGGAATCGACGAAACAAAAATTGTACGTAACTGGTTGTTACAGTCTTATATAGGACGATAACCACCTTTTACAATTTTAGCCACCCGGCTATCTTTTTCGCCGTTATAAGAGAAAAACGAAAATGTGTCGAATTTTCTGTTTGTTGTCTTCCATTTTTAAAACCTTGTACTCGTAACTGAATAAATCAAACAAAAATCCGCAAAAGGATATTTTAGTGTCAAATGTCACCTTTCCAATGAGCATAAATCTGAAGTTGGTTGATAGATACCTCACAAGATATCGATCACTACAGACATCTACCGAAAAAATAATGGATTACTTTTTCCCTAACCTAATATAATATTAATATATATTTAATATTTTATTGCTAATGTATTTGATACTTTTCATAAATTAGATTAAAAGTGCTTAAAACTCCTCAGTATGCATGCTTATGAAAGCTAAATACTGTACAATAATTTAATATGAATAAGTGTTCCTACCACGACAGTCTGGGAGAATTAAAGAAACTCAAATCAAGTCAGGAAATGAGTTTTTCCGCACTAGAACTACCAGCTACAAATTGTATCAGGCGGCGCTGGTTACCCTCCTATTCTTACTCCTTTCATACAGGGATTGTTAATCAGTGATAAGAGTGAGAAAAACTTGATTTTATGTACTCTTAGAAAATGTCCTCAAGGAATACTCACAGCTCTTCTCAATACATTTTCATAATTAGTGGAAATTTAAATGGATCATTGTACTATTCGAGAATCTTGAGATAACTATGACATTGATTAGATAGGAAATAAAGTTATTTTCATTAATATTATTGTTATCAATTAAAACTCAACGAAATTAAATTTCCAAAAAAAGTGTACTAATACGTGTTACTAATGCAACTATGTGTTACTAATACGGAAAAATATTCACAAGAGAAATAGAACCTCGTAAACTTACTTTATGAAGAATATAATTTTGTTAATTTTTAATTAATAATTTCGTCACAAATTTTAGTCCTTTGACGCCATATAACTGCCTAAGACTGTTGTAAGGTCTTTTAATAACGATTTCAATAATGCGTTCGGAATTCATTAGTTACAGTTTTCGAGGAAGAGATTGTCTAAACCAAAAAGAGAGTTTTTGGCTTAGACTATCTCTTTGTATTACTTATAATACATAGTATTTACCAACTTACCTTTATAAATATATTGTGGTATTTGATGTTAAAATGTATGTGTGTGACTCATATGGTAATTAGACATTTTTCTGTCCTGTTTATGATATGAATTTTTGAAAGATTTTAAAAAACTGTCAGATAAATTGCCTGAACTGTCAACATATGAGCTTTTATAAATCAATGATTATTAATTATTTTAATAATTACGTAATGAGAGTTTACTTGGCACATTTTTCTTTTTCGTATTCCTGATTCACAATTAAATTTACAATATTTGATTATTATAAAATTTTCAGGTGACGTTTTAATAATTAACAATTAAATGCAATTTTCATTGCAAAAAATAATCCTGTGAGACTGTACAATAAGAAAGCAACTTTCATTAATTTGTAAACAAAACACACATCTACCAATTAACTCAAGCTTCTTCAAACATTTTGAATTCTGAAGCATCAACAAGAAACAAAATTGAATTCTGACCAGATATTCTACGGCCTACATTATATTAGTTTGGGGAAAAAGAAATCCATTATTTTTATGTGAACTTTATGTAACTTCTTTTGGATTTACTTTGTAAAAAGGTTTAAAACAGCTTTCATGTAGATTTTTAGGTCTTGCGCGTTACGACTGCTGGCATGCGTTTAACTTCGATCATTTTTGATATTTTAGAGACATTTTCGACTATGCTGTATCCACAAGCGAGGTGCATCTCTAACATCAAAAATCCCCGAACGGAATCTACGAAACAAAAACTGTACGTAACTGGTTGTTACAGTCTTATATAGGACGATAAACACCTTTCACAATTTTAGCCACCTGGCTATCTTTTTCGTCGTTACAAGAGAAAAA
The DNA here is from genome assembly GCA_026290005.1 of Latrodectus geometricus. Lineage (NCBI taxonomy): Eukaryota > Metazoa > Arthropoda > Arachnida > Araneae > Theridiidae > Latrodectus > Latrodectus geometricus. Next base: position 4,800 of record JAPDSC010150445.1, read on the forward strand.
CGAAAATGTATCAAATTTTCCGTTTGTTGTCTTCCATTTTTAAAACCTTGTACTCGTAACTGAATTAATCAAACAAAAAACCGCAAGAGGATATTTTAGTGTCAAATGTCACCTTTCCAAAGAGCATAAATCTGAAATTGTTTGATAGATACCTCACGAGATATCGATCACTACAGACGTCTACCGAAAAAATAATGGATTACTTTTTCCCCAACCTAATATATCACTGATTTTTGCTTACTTTTACCGTTTACCGCAACATTCTCTGATTTAAAAACGAAAAAATTTCAAAATAAAAACGAATTAATATTCAAACTATAACCAGTTGTAGGGGACATAATTATATATATATATTTGACACTCTTTATAAACAAATAAAAGTATGTTTTTCTGTTGGAGTATTAGGTTAAATAAATAAAAGTAATAAAATAATTACTAGCAAAAATAACAATAATATCTAAATTGTTTACCAACATAAATATTTTTAACAACAATAAAAAATATATTTACAAAAATATAACTTCCCTCTTTCTAAAGATTGTAAAACTCTTCGCTCTATATCAATAGAATTTTAATAATAGTTGCTATATTCAGAATACTTGAAATCCTTTATTTTTTATAAATAACAAAAGATTTTTTAATCATCACTGTAACGGTGTATAAATAATATAGTTTAATATAAATAATCTTAACTTAATATGATGATTAAAACCTAAATCAAATAGAAAAAATTTAAAAAGCACATTTTTCAAAATGAAATTTAAATGCTTCTATTTTCATTTAATAAAAATAGTAACTGTAGTAAATTTCATAAATTATACTTAAAAATAAAAATAAAACTAACTTCTAATCTGAATCTATATTCTTTCTTAAATTTTTCAAATAACTGACAAAATTCGATAAAAGTAATTAAAAGTTTACCACTTAAGTTTTTGAAAAAAAAATTTTCACATTAAATTTCGTTGATTTCTTAGTTTACTGTAACAAAACAATCTCTATCTCTTAATAAGTTAGTTCATATTCATGTACCACTCAATAACTTCTTATAAAAGTTAATTAGATTATTTTAAAAAAATTAACGTTTCTGTAGTTATTACACTATAACTAGAAAATTTAAATTATGAATCCAGGTTTTGAATATCAGAACATTTTTGTACTGGAAAGTTAATAATATTAAGCTTGTTCATTATTAAAAACTTAATTTTTAAAAAATATTTTGCACTATACAACATTAAGGATTTCAAGGTAAATTTAAAGATACCATATATTTTTTTAAAAAATTTTACATAGTTATATAGCACTTTCTCTTTCACATAGTAATTTATACTCAATAATATTGTGTGTATAAACTACATACAAAGATGTTTTATTAAATCATTCATTTTTTAAAACTTCTAAGCAGATATTTAAAACTTTTTTTAGATCATGTTGTGCTTAATTTTTAAAATAGCATTTAACGTTGCATGCTTTTTACATATTAAAATACGTAAAGCTGCGTTTTCCAAAAAATAAAAAAAATATTTTAATTTTTTTTTAGTTAGAAATTTTTTATTTCTTAAAAATATTACCATTTTTAAGAAATTGTTGGTCTAATTGATGTTGATAAAATTAATCAATTTAAAATATATAAGACTACAAATATTATTAAAACAGTGTGTATCAACTGTAAAAACAAATTTTTTTTTCCATTTTCTTCGTTGTGAAATGAGTTTATTTTTTAGCATATTTTTAATGCTAATTCTAAATTTAAAGGAAAATATTAGCTGTGTTTAGAATAAACTAATGCATTTTACAATCCTTTTTATACATGAATCGTTAAAATATGGAGTTATAACTGGTTGATGAAAAATTAGCTTCCTTTTTGAATAACAAAAGAATCGAACTTTTTAATAGATGTCTTTTAAGACTGATGATATGGTTCATAAAAAAGTAAATGTTTTTAAAATTATACTTTCATTTCTTACAAAATGCAAAACCATGATGATTTTCTATTATTTTTATAAAAGGTTTCAGTCTTTTATGTTGACTATATAAAAATGATTTAAATGGTGAAATTAGCACTGCAAGCATTGGAAACTGACAAGCTTATATCCTGTAATGTGTGTAAAATGTGGAACATCATTAAAGTATAGTAATAAAACTTTTTTGCTGTTATCATTAATAATGAATAGCTCTATATCTAGCATCAATTATAATACTTACTATTATGTTCACTTAGCAAACTCATTAATTAAGTATAGGAATTTAAGTATAGCATCTGACGGATATTTTTTAAAAAAATTTTTATGGAATAAGTAATTGAAAATAATATAATGTTTCATGTTTATAATTAAAAAAAGTGGTACACATATATAAATTAGACGAAGAAGTTGCACTTCATTGTTTTCATAGAATGATATGGTAAACAGTGGCTAAAATGAAAATATTTCATACTTTTTAAAACATTAATATCTAGTTCAACACTATTTGCTTATAAAAAATATAGCCTGTGTATCTCCGAACCAGCTTACCTCTAAGACACAACCATTTTTTTTTATGGAAGATTAGGAATAATTACAGTAAAAAAGATAATAAAAATGATTCTCAAAGAACACAGAATTACAACAAACAAAAAAGGCTACAATACATTATGATAACATTTAACAAAAACAGCTACAACAGATTATCATAAACATTAATCTAACACATCTCTTGCCTCCTAATAACGCTCAGTGAGAAAAGTCTTGAGCTGAGCAGGAAATGGAGAAGATGCACGGAGTCTATTACCTCTTCAGACCTATACACACATAGAACACAAATCAGAGAATTTTGAATCTATGGAGATGATTTCGAAGGCAGTCATGTCCGGTAGCAAGGCGGAATTCAGCAATCGCTCCCCACCGTCTTTACACAAATTCGGTATAGTATTAGTTTCGGGAAAAAGAAATCCATTATTTTTACGTGAACTTTTTGTAACTTCTTTTGGATTCGCTTTGTAAAAAGGTTTAAAACAGCTTTCATATAGATTTTTAGGTCTTGCGCGTTACGACTGCTGACATGCTGTCAAGTTTGATAATTTTTGATGTTTTATAGACATTCTCGACGATGTTGTATCCATGCGAGGTGCATCTTTAGCATCCAAATACCCAAACGGAATCGATGAAACCAAAATTGTGCGTAACTGGTTGTTACAGTCTTATATAGGACAATAAACACCTTACACAATTTTAGCCACCTGACTATCTTTTTCGCCGTTACAAGAGAAAAACGAAAATGTATCGAATTTTCTGTTTGTTGTCTTCCATTTTTAAAACCTTGTATTCGTAACTGAATTAATCAAACAAAAAACCGCAAGAGTATATTTTAGTGTCAAATGTCACCTTTCCAACGAGCATAAATTTGAAATTGTTTGATAGATACCTCACGAGATATCGATCACTACAGATGTATACCGAAAAAATAATGGATTACTTTTTCTCCAAACTAATATTTTCCCCCAAGACTTATAAGAAACACGATGGTAGAGTTCTTTCTGAGCATGTACTTTAATAGAACTTTTAATGAGATTTTTAATAGTATAGAAGGGCCTAAGACGAGAAATATTCTGGGTTATTAAGGCACCCTTTTTAGCCAGGAAGTCGTCTTTCTCATTACCTGCAACTCCACAGTAGGCAGGAACCCAATGAAAGACTTTAGTTTTCTGGATCAATGCTAGATTTATTTAGATAATGATGGCAATCCACTATGTCCTGTGTTATGGGATTTTTATCTGAAATGATAGTCAACAGAGCAGCTCGGTAATCACTGAGGATAACAGCTTTTGTGAATTTTTTCCAAAAAGAATGACAACTGAGACAGAGCTGTTCGAATCACAGCAATTTCGCTGTCAAACCTCAGCCCACACTGTTGTAGAAAGATAAAATTTCGAGAAAAAACTCCGGCACATGTGTTAGGGCCATTAGATAGGAAGGATTCGTAGGTGAAAATCCTACAGCATTTTGGTCCGCGGTAAGAAATATTTATTACTTCGAGAGTGAAGGATTTGAAAATAGAGGGGTACGTATTACTTTCAGTTATTTTTTGTCCCAAATCATGATTTATACAGAAAGATTTCAAATTTGTTGGATTTTGTGGTGGAACAAGTAATTCTGGTTCATGCATTAAATCAAGAGAATTTTTTAACTGAAAAACTCCCAACAGAAAGCCCACCTGGGCCTTTTGATTTCCAGTCAGATATTGATGGGGAAGAAAGCAGTAGATGTACTTCTTCGCAGAGCATTTAATAACACTTTATAGAATATATACAATTGGCATTATGTCTACTCCTTAAATTGATACTCGTCGAGAGTTACAGTGAAACGCTAGTGACTGTTTCAATCCAATAGCGTGGAGATTTTGCAGGCTCTGTGAAAGAAAAATTTTGATGTATTTACTATCAGGCTAATATGAATACCAAAAAACTAAAATATTTCCTTTTTAAAGAATATTTTTTCGTGTAATTATAAAATCTAGGATATATCCTGTTAGAATGTAATGTTAATAAAATTTATATATCTTCGGCTGAGATTATATAAGATAAAATAAAATTTTCGTTGGTTTGACAGTTAAAGTTTAGAAGCACGTAAAACAGCTTTGATTTTGAATTATTTTAATAAAGTCACTCTAATAATGATATGATGATTAATTCTTTTAAAGGAAAGAGAATCCTAACATGCAAATAAAACAGTTTATAAATCCTTAAAACCAAAGAAAATCTTAAATATTAACAACAATAATATTTTATATTATTATTGTTAATGTAAAATGTAGATTATAAAATTAACTTTAAAATTAATAACTTTTTACACAAAAATTGTTGTTTCTATTTTAATAATGAAAACATGTTTTAAAACATCTATTTCAATTTTAATGTATAGTTGTGGATATTTACGGGAAAATGCGGGAAAATGAACTACATTGTTTGAAATTATATTTTTCTTAAAGTTAATTTTATAAAGAAATTCTAAAGTTAACTCTGTAAATATGAGAAAAACAATTAAATAAAAATTACAAATAATAAGTTGTTGACACATTTCTGTTAATGTTTTCAAAAATAGTAAATACAATTAGTTAAACATTAAACCATCATAAAGGAAAAATTTAATTAGAAATATGGTAACACAGAAAGATCATAACGATACTTTTTAATGAATACTTGTTCCATTGAAAATATTTTTTATATTTAAAGCCATATAAAGAAATAAATAGCTTACACTGTAATAGATACTGTTTACCAGAATTTTAAACTTCTCATAGAATATAGATTATTTTTACTAATTAAATCCCCTTTTTATACTGTAATGAAGAGTTTCGGCTGATTTTTTTCTTAAAATTCCTTTCTTTAATACATCCTTTATCTATCTGAGGATTTTTTAACTCTAGGAAAACGTTGCATTGAATAAAATCAGAATTGATTCAAAATTAACTACATATGACTTATATTTATAAGGAATGTGGATGTGTGACTAATAAGTTAATCCTCTTTTATTTCATATTTAATCATTCGCTCTGTTCAATGCTCGAATTTTTCTGTTTTAATCTATATTGGATATAGGTCAATATAGAGAAATAAAATTCCTATTGATTAATATCTGTATTGAATAAAAATAGACATCCTATAGTGTAGGTATAAATCAAAACGATGTATGTGAAACTAGATCCAGATTTTTGCGAGGTAATAGATTGATGTGTTTAATCACAACTAAAATTATAATATTACTTTGTCCATAAAAATCTAATTTAGCAGGAAAAAATATCTGATTGAAATATGAAATAAAAATTCAAAATTTCTAGATAAAAAGCACCTGCTAATATTTGCACAAGTGCAGTTTAATTTAATTTTAGATATAGTTTATCTCAGTGAACCAGCTTGAAAACAATTCACAAAGAATTCTTTAAATAATGATTTGAAATTTCTATATTGAGTGCCTAAAACAAAAGCTAAAATTTCATCGTTTTGAAATGAATATAAATGGAAAAGCAGACAATTTTGGTTAATTTAGAAAGCGTAATTGATATAAAAAATTCGATTAATAATTTAATTAGATAGAATATATTTGATTTTATAAAATTATGAGAATAAAGTTAGAATTTAAGGAAATGATTTTTAATTTCACGAATAAATATATACTTTTAGAATATGATACAATAGTTCTGCCTTTTATAATTTTTTGATATTGTGTGCATGTTTTTCTGTGAAACATTTCCACAAAATAATAGTACCATTATACACAAATTTTAAATTAAAAAGCTAAAAAAAATTTTATATTAAAATAATGAAATCTATAGTTAAAAATTCATATCTTTAACACTTACCTAAAGATTAACATTTACTATTATATAAGGAATCATTAAAAAAAATTAAACAAGTTACAATAATTTAGGATGAATAGTGGACCAAAACTGTTCCTGTAAGTAATTATTTTATTAATAGGTTTTTTGTAAACAGATAAACGTATTTTGATGTAATATTTAAAAATATTTATGAGCTTTTTAGGATATCTTTTTGCAAAATACCTCTACTACATGAACATAAATATCATTGTGATCTTAAAGTTGCATTCCATATTAAATTTCCATGATATTGAAATTTCTATATTATGATGAAATTTTAAGGATTAAAATTCCTTTTTTTTACAATCGTCTATTTATTAATTTGTTCAGTCAAAAAATATTGTAATATTAGTAATACATTTTATAAAATACAATCTAACGAAAACTTCTTTCCTGAAACAAGAAATCATACACTTTGTTTAGGATATATGTCATTATTTTCATTAATCCATTCTTCCATGTGTATTCTTCCATGTAGATACTGCATTTTTTACTTAATACTTAAAAATAAAACATTTTATTATTAAATCAATCAAAACTGATTATTTTTGTAATATTTCAACGTGAGTGTTGCAATATTAAAAAATTATTGGAATTGAATACTCAAATGAAAATTTCATACATAATCTTTATTTGATATAACCTCAAAAGAAATTCATTTCATATCATAAATTTAGAATTAAATATTTTTCAATAAATATATTCATCCTACCTGCACAAAATATTTTCATTTCCATCTTGCCATATTTTCTTCAATTTACATATAACTAATTTTAAAATTACCTTTATTTTTCATTAAATTGAAATTCATTTATGTTTATTTGAAGCACGAAGCGTTAGGCACAGAATTTTATAACCATTTACATGCACCATTCTATAATTAAAAAGCAGAAAATTAAAATTTATAAGTTATATTAAAATAGGTATTTTATTTATTCGCTTTTATGTAACTCTGCAAAACACTTGAATATTATTTATTTCTATCAATATTGAGATTTTGTGTAAATTTATTTTCACTGAACACATTTTGTTCAATAACTTCTCTTTTTCACAAATTATAATACTTTAATGAATTTTTAATAAATTGACTCTAATCTTTGTAAAATATAAAACTATTACGTAGGAAAAAATATTTTTAATGTGAAGTAAATATTTAGATTAAAATAATATTTTATGCATTTGCGTTACCACTTAATCTGAACTGTGTTGTAATATAAATGCTTTTCTGATAATTTTTAAGGGCATTTACTGTATGACAAGGTGAAAATTTTCAACTTTATTACGATTAAAAATACATTTTATTCATTTCATATTTAACTTCTTAGTAACACAGCCAAATTTCTTGATTAAGTTGCAATATAGATAGTTCCATGGATGTTTAGGCAATCCGTTCTTCAAAAACTTCTCAGTAAGCCGGTCGAATTTCTTGATTTACTTCCATTATAGATAGTTCCATGGATATTTAGGCAATCCAGAGAAAATTTATGGTGCTTAAATTTCTATAGACTCATCATTACAAAATTTATGGAAATATTTTCATTGCGTATTTTCACTGAAACATTTAAGCAATATGTATTGTAATCTGACATAATATCTAGATTAAATATGCTTATTTAGATTATTTTAGAAAAAAGAAAATCTATCTAAATCTAAGTAACATTTTTTACAAAAAATATTTGTTTCAAACGCCTATTTTTTATTTACAGATTATAACTTCATACCATTTTTGAAAACTTTCAAAACACACTCATTTACATGGATGTTGTATCTTTAAATTAATTATCAAACCAAAATATTAAAGTTTCTGAAAAATCATCTATTCTTTGTAATAAACAAAGGAATATAATTGATAAATCTTAATAAAAATCTACACTATTTAAGTATTTTCTGACATGAATATCATTTGTTTCGACATGAATGTGATTATGCCTCTTCTGATAGGCGCGGCTAATGTTTTGCATGTTTTGTTAAATTAGCAACCAAAATTTAAATTTTATAAAAATCTGAGTAAAATTATAATAAATGGATTTAAAGATTTCAAAATTCTAAAAATTAGTATTAAAATAAAGATGCAAAACATTTTTTTAACTTATATCATTTTTCTGCAACAGATCACATTCATAATTTGAAAACTTGAGCTTGATCTAGTAATACATAACTATGTCTGTTTGTTTTATGTTTCTCAAAAAATAACTATGTTTGTGAAAAAATTTAAAAACGTTGCATTAAAAATTGAATATCATATTAAAATTGAAATTTAAACTATGTGCTGTTAAGATTTTAATCAATTATTAAACTTAATAATATGATTGAAATAATAGAATGTTCTTGTAAAAATACAAATACATTTAGAAATGCAAATACAATTAGCAAAATTAACATAACATATCACATAAACAAAATACATTCTCCATTTCTTTTTTATATATGAATTGAAAATGCCAATATATCACGCATTTGCAATTCTAAGCAAATTATATTACAATTGCATTTAAAATAACAAAGGTATACAAGCATTTTATTTGAGAAATTTAAAGGAATAAATGTAATTTTTATCCTAATCTTTAATTATCAAAATATTACAACGTATGCTTAATTAAACAAAATTTTGATCAGTTTTCAAAATTAGTTTATTTTAAAACCTCATTCTCACAAATGTTATGATATCTTTTAGGCTTCGGCAGTTTATCAGAACGAGAATTCTCGACGCCCGGTAAGTCATTGTTTAAAATTGAAAATATTTAAATTTTAGAGTTACCGAAAACTAAAATAAAACAATGTATTCCAAAAACTATGAGGAAAATATAAGATTTATTACCAAATATTTTGTATTCAAAAATTTTCAAATCCTTTGATTTTCAGAAAATCTTAAAATTCGCGGTATTTAAAATAAGCAATTTCAATAATTGCTTTAATTAGCACCTTTAATAACATAAAAATACAATTATTAATAAGTAATAGGAAAAATACAATACAATTATATTACATAATTTACATTCCAGATACTCCATATTGTTATAATAAATAGCTTTTTTTAATAACAATGTGACAATATAAAAATGTACTTAAATAATTAATATAAACTAGCTTTTATAGTAAGACCAAAAATTAGAGTAATTTAATTAATAGTTTTTTGCATGAGATACATATAATGAATTCTATATAAAAGTATGTTTTTATACAAAGCATAATTTTTATGCGGGACAGACAAAAAGTATTGTTTGTAGAGTTATAATATTAGTTATATTGCAATACAAACAATTTTTACAGCATTAGTCACTAAAAAATGTATCGGTATACATTAAATCATTTATAAAGCAATTTTATGTATGGCATTTTAATCGAAAGAATTAAACTATTATTTTTTAACTGTAGTAAATCTTAAATCCCACAAAAAATTAAAATTAAAAAAATATAAAATATGCATTCATTAATTAATTAAGGAAATTAAATACTATGTATAAAAATTTATGCAAATTTTTAGAATACAATTTTATTCTTGGAGTTTCTAAAAATATATCTTTTTTTCCAAAAACGTTATGTAATTATTTGTATTTCAATCACATGTGTAAACCTAATATCATCAATTTAATAATTTGGATTCTTTTAAGAAATTTATTGAAATAAGTCAAGAGTTTATAAAAAATACATGCAAATTATTTATTCTTTACTCATTTCCGATTTATTATTTTCATAATAACCAACAGCAGCTTACTAAACAACAGTTGTTTTCAACCTATAATACTAATTTGCTGGTATATTTAGTACAATTAGGTTGATTATAATTAGGTTTTTCTAGGGGTATGGTATTCCATAACCCTAGGTCAACCTAGTGAACCTTTCAAGGAAATAAAAAAATAGTGATCAGGTGGAAAATAGTATAAAAATATTTAAATTGAAATGACAAATATAAAATCAAAATTAGAAACTTTTAAAGAGGATTACATATAAGTTTAAATTATTTTCTTATTACTTGAGAAAAGAGAAATCTGATCCCCATAATTAATTAATATGCATTGTGACTATATAAAAGTCTTAAGAAATAAAATTAGTTTTAAGGACTTCAAAAAATCTATCATAAAATATTCTGTGAAGTAATATGAAAAGGAGAATTTTTTTTAATCTACTGAAAGTGATCAAATTAACAATGTTATGAAGATAAACTATGAACACATAATCTACACAAGATTCAATACTTTACAATATAATTTTGTAATTAGATTATGTAGCTCATATAAAATTGCTATGTAATGACAGCCAAATTTTTTTATATTTCTCAGTATGAATTTTATTTTGGCAATTTAAGTGTATTTAACAATATTATTTTTGTAAAACATATATTACTTTTAAATATATCATTAGATTCGACATTTTTGTATTCAAAGAAGTATATATAAACAGCTTATTTAAAATTTCAAACATAATTATCTATTAATAAATTTAATTAGTAATTGCCATAAATGTCAATGAATTTCAAAAACAATTGATTAATTTCCAAACGCATCATATTAAATACGAATGAATAATATCTTAAGAGCATTTCACTTTTAAACCAGTTAATAAGATGGTTTATATAAATTGGCATTTTAATTGGCAATTAAAAGCCACCGTATCAATAAAATTTTTAATTTATTTTTTATTTAATCAAAGTTTCTACTCATACATTTCATGAACGCTATATGGAAAAATATTACCAAAAGTGTAGTTGTTTTTTCAGGTATTCTTTCGAAATAATTATTTTCCAAATGTTGGAATGTCTCAGCTAATCCGTTATTAATAATGACACAAGTAAAGGAATTTATTTAAATTAAAACTAATCAGTTCCATACACAAAAAAAAA
>JAPDSC010150460.1:0-17177 GCA_026290005.1 Latrodectus geometricus
AATAGCATTGAAATAATTTTCTTATTATCTTATTTTTACGAAAAGTGATTTAACGATTATGTTTTCATTTGCATAAAATTACCTTTGATTACAATCGAATATAAGTAAATGTTATTTCAGACAAACCGTCCAATTTCAATGAATAAAAATAGAATACAAAAAAGAAACAGGAATAAAACTGGTTCCAGACAGAAAAAGGGTGCTGCTACAAAGAAGGGTGGTCCTCGGGATGTACGGAGAACATCCTTTCAGGACCAGGTGGAAGTGAGAGGAGGTCCGTCGACGTCCTACGGACATTTTCAGGACATCTCAATGTCCGGAAGTGCTATGTACGTAGGACGTCCGACGCACATCCGAGACGGACAATATTTGGACATGATTCAGCGTGCATTTGGACGTTCATATAACAGCCCTTATTAGGTTGTTATTTTTTACAGAATAGAATTTTTTTAAATGATTATATGGAAATTATAATTATAGTATATAATTTTCATTATAATAATCAGAAAATAATTTCATAATTGTAATGAAAATTATCTTTTTTAACTTTATAATTTTTGCCTTAAATTATTTATAGTTTTAAATTAATGGTATTTTTAAAATAATAAGTTTTATCATTATTTTAAAAGTATCTTGAACTACATTTGTATATAAAGCACATTTACTGATGTTATTATTTTTGCATTATTGTAATTATAGATATATCTCATCTTATAGATATAAATATCTCAAGAAACTTTCCTTTTCTACAAAGTAATTATTAATTCCTTGAGTTATTTATTAGTAAAATTTAAATCTTTGTGTATTATTTAACTTTTTTTTTTATATAAAAAAAAGTAATAAAAAAAAGAGCAAAAATATTTTGATTCATGTGTTTCCAATAATTGATTAAATTCCTTATTTTGTTGTAAATTAATTATTATTACAAGTAAAAAAAAACAATCAAAAATCCTCATCTTTAATCAAATACAACAATCAACTTGCATTTAATAATTTAAATTTTGTTCTTAAGAGAAATGTCATGTTTATAAAATTTAAATAAAAACTATTTTAAATAAGCTGTATCAATTCACTTTAATTTATCAAAATATCAACATTTATTTAACTTTAAACAAAGAGGAATTTAAGATCAGTTTTCCTATATTTTTAAATATAAAAAACTGAGAAAACTCATTTTTCTTATTTAATGGACCTCATATATTTTATCATTTAAATCAAGACATGATGCATACTTTCTATAAAATGCATTAAATTAATTATTTTTGTCTTAGGAGCAATGTTTATTACATTGTCTAATAAAATAATTTTTATTAGTCTTTAAACACTAAGAGATCACTGCTTAAACATAATTATTACAAATAAACTCACATTGCTATGGCAAAAGTATTTTTTGATACCTATAAAATAAACACATAAGAAATTCATCTGAAAACTTGATTTAAAGTGCACAGTTATATCAAGCACAAATTACAAAAAATAATAGCATGTAGGTGGGTGAAATGAAAAGAAAAATAACAAATACAGCAATATATTTTATTTATTTTAATTATAAACGAGCACAATTATTGTAAATTATCACTAATAAATTTACATTCTTATGGCAAAAATATATTTTCACACCTTAAATACAAAAAGAAAATTTTTTTATTTGAAAACTTTTGTTTGTTTACATTAATATCAAGTCCAATAGAAAAAATAATATCCAAATAAATGAAATGAAAATTATTCCTCTAAACAATATTTTCTGATAATTCATTTGTTCTTCTGTGTGACAGTCAATTACATATACTTCTGTCTTTTCATTTTCAATACTTGAGATATTTGACCTTGAATTAACAGAACCTATTATATAAAAAGAAACATTTACATTTTTGTAAAATTTTACAAGATCATAAGTAATATAAAACTTCATGCTAGAATAGAACATCGAGTTAAATTTTATTCAAACTATGCAGTATTTAAAAAAATTCAAAATATATCAAAATAAAGTAAAAGACATGTCTTTATTACTTTAAGATTCTCAAATGATAACTATTTTTAATAGACAGTATAATATTCTGTGATATATATCAAATCACACCAAGATAATTTTTTTAAATATTTTCAAAAAATGTAAACATTTTAATCATGGCAAAATATAATAAAATCACTTTGATTATTAGGAATTAACTTTTGAAAGAATTAAGTACTCGCCAAATTTAATGTTTTAATAAGACTGAAAAGATTGATTCTTTCTTAGACGCTAGAGCAAGATCTATGACATTTTAAAAGGAATGCCACTGTTGGGAGGTGACTAATTTAAATAGGAAGAGGGACAGATAATTATATTTACAATATCATTATTTAACATTAAATGTAAAAAATTATTAACATTATAAACTATTTAAAAATAATTAATTAACCAAAAATTTAAAAATTATTTGTCACAGAAAAATTAGTTTTGTAGCAGCTATATATACTTTTATATCCATACAATCCTAGTGCATAATTTATCATTTTTATCTATTAGATAAAAATGTTTAAAATTCTTGAAACAAATTTTAATACACTGAAATATTTATGAGGGTAAATAATTAATACAACTTAAAAAAATATTCTAAAACAAATTAAAGAAACTGTTTATAGATTACTTGTATCAAGCGTGTGTGCACCTATATATAAATAATACATAAAATTTGCATAGAAAAAATTAAATGAATAAAAACAAAAAAATGGTTTCTAACACCTGCAGAGAAATTGCAAGCGTTATATAATATTAGTTTGGGGAAAAAGTAATCCATTATTTTTTCGGTAGCCGTCTGTAGTGATCCATATCTCGTGAGGTATCTATCAAACAATTTCAGATGTATGCTCGTTGGAAAGGTGACTTTCAACACTAAAATATCCTCTTGCGGTTTTTTTGTTTGATTAATTCAGTTACGAGTACAAGGTTTTAAAAATGGAAGACAACAAACAGAAAATTCGATACATTTTCATTTTTCTCTTGTAACGGTGAAAAAGATAGCCGGGTGGCTAAAATTGTGAAAGGTGTTTATCGTCCTATATAAAGACTGTAACAACCAGTTACGCACAATTTTGGTTTCGTCGATTCCGTTCGGGTATTTTTTATGTTAGAGATGCACCTCGCATGTGGATACAGCATCGTCGAAAATGTCTATAAAATATCAAAAATGATCGAAGTTAACCGCATGTCAGCAGTCGTAACGCGCAAGACCTAAAAATTTACATGAAAGCTGTTTTACACCTTTTTACAAAGCGAATCCAAAAGAAGTTACATAAAGTTCACGTAAAAATAATGGATTTCTTTTTCCCCAAACTAATACAAATCGTTATAGAAAATTTTACAAGTTACCATTATTTATAAAAAATATAGATGCACAAGGTAAAGAACAGAAAGAAAACTCTGAATTTTTACTATTTATTTATGAAGGTTTTGACAACAATTGCAATTCCAGTTCAAATGCTACATACTTGTATGATAAATTTTTACCATAAAATAAAAAACAGTAATATTATTTATGGTTGGTTGGCTTGTTCGTTGGGAATTATACAGCTATGTAACTATAATAGTTTAAACAACATAAAAAATATTCTAAAACAAACTAAAGAAATTGTTTGTAGATTACTTGTATCAAGCGAGTGTGTACCCATATATATAAATAATAAATAAAATTTTCATAGAAAAAACTAAATAAATGAAAACAAAAAATGGTTTCTAACAGCTGCAGAGAAATTGCAAGCTTTGTATAATACAATTTGTTATAGAAAATTTAAAAAAAAAAAATCATCATTTATAATACAAATAGATGCACAAGCTAAAGAACAGAAAAAAAACTCTGAATTTTTACTATTTGTTTATCAAATTTTCGACAACAACTGCAATTCCAGTTCAAGTGCTACATACCTATATAATAAATTTTCTCCATAAAATAAAAACAGTGATATTATTTATGGTTGCTTGGGTCGTTTGCTGCTCAACAGTCATTTTTCACACACAAGGGATAATTAGACTGGAATCTAAAGTTTAAAGAGTATACAAAACTCCTTCACATATCCAAGCATACGGGATTCAATCAGTCCCAAGAATTGTTGAATTGAAGGCAAGAGCGTTAAGCATTTGGCTACCAGCTCATTATTAGTAATGTAGCAAGTTACATAAAGTAAGTTTTTCAAAATATTTTGAAGCTTTCCAATCTGTAACTAACAGTCTTAATTATTTGAGAAAAATTTATAAAATTTTAGTTTCCGAATTAAAGAAAAAAAGTAGCAGGATTCTTTTTTAAGAGGCTCTGTAACTGAACAACCTGAACAAAATTCTATTCTTTAATGATTAATCACATATGACATGTCAAATGTTTGGAGTTTCTTTTGTATTTTTCTTAAATAATGATTGTGAAGATTGTATTACCTTTTTAGAGAATAATAATATAAGATTCTTATCGTTTTTTATTGGTATAGACAATAGCTATTTCTCACCTGTCTTTTTTCTTCTCCTGGTTAATAAATTTGTTTTTAATAAAACAGTAAAAATAATTTTAACAAAATAGAATTATTCAAATGTTCAATTTTTTTTTGATTTCTTGCTAACTTTAACTTTGATAAATAACTTAAAATATACAATTGATACAAATACATAGTTTTTAATTTCTTTTTATTAACAAGAATTAAAGTATCTTGATGATTTTTAAATATTTAAAATTTTGAAACATTCTTCCAAGCAACGACACAAACTTAAAGATAAGCAATGTTACGTTACAATTGTAATGAATTTATATTATCTTGAAACAAAAGCAGTATGCATTGTCAAAACATTTATATAAAACGTAAGAAAATGTATATAAGTATGAATTTTTTTATTTTAATCATAAACAACATAATATATATTTGGCAACCATGATCCATTATCCTTTTCAAAGGATAATTAATTTATATCTAGAAAGTATAAAAAGAAATCGTGATTTTTCATTCTAATTGACTAATTTTGAAAAACAGCATTGAAATAAATGTCTTATTATCTTATTTTTACGAAAAGTGTTTTAACGATTATGTTTTCATTTGCATAAAATTACCTTTGATTACAATCGAATATAAGTAAATGTTATTTCAGAAAGACCGTCCAGTTTCAATGACTAAAAATGTAATCCAAAAAAGAAACAGGGCCAAAACTGGAGCAAGGCAGAAAAATATTACGCATAAGCAAAAAAATTGTAGAGGAAGCCAAAAAGATGCCACAGCAAACATATCTAATTCAGGTATGTTCTTGACTATTTTATATTGGTATTTTGTTACACGAATTTCCACTGCAAGTTAGTTTCTTTACTCCTACATTAATAACTATTTAATTTTTTATTGTAAAGTTTAATACATATGAAAATATAATTTGCCTAACTAAAGTATGACTTGTAATAAAACTCACGATTGTTACGCATACAATTATTAATTTTTTATTAGAAACTTAAAATGAACTTCGAAATTAAAACTTTTTTGTTTTAAAAATAAAAAAAAGGAATTGAATTGCTCTTTTTTTTATTGAACTTAGTCATGCAGTTTAATTACAAAGTTATAGAAAAAACAAGAACCAAGACAGATTGGACTATTGTCAAGTGTTCTTGTGTCTATAATATATAAGATTAAATTTTATGTTTCATATATAAATTGACACTTCATTAATCATTTTATGCTTTTTCCAGAAGCGAATTCCTCTCAACAGAATCCTCTTTCATCAACATCTCAACAAATTACCTATTCACCTCCATCTCAACTAGTTCATATGCGACCAGCACCCCCACAAATTCGGGAGCAACCATCTTCTCAACAAATGATTCCATTGCCACCATACCGATTCCATGCAGCTGAAATTAACAGTGGCTATCAATTCATACAACCTTTAGAAAACATGGCATACTACAACAACTTCAATCAAGAAATAAATATCCCTCTCTTTCAAGGAAATAGCATACAATAAAACTTTGTTTTGGTTTGAAGTCACTGCAAATAGATTCATCAGAACTAACATAGTGTTTGAATTTTTATTTGCATGTTTGTAAATCTATTTACATTGTGTTTGCCATAGAGACGATACTGTTTCTGAAATTATCAAGACACTCTTGTGTGTGTGCATGTATGTTAAACTATGACTGTGCTCGTAATATCTCACATTTCTCAATTTGGAGTGATGAAACATTAACAAATGTGGCTCCATTGTTTCAATTCCAGTTTTGTAAAATAAAAAGTGCCTTGGTTTTGTCTTTAATTTAAAGAACTTGTAAAAGCTGTTACGTAACGCACAATTATAATAAACTCTTTTATGTCAAAGTGTTTCCATGACGTTTACATTCTTAAGGAAATGAATGTATTCATATTGTTTTTAATAATTTTAAAAGCTTATTATATTTCCATTATCACTACTTTTTTAGCATATTTCAATATTGTAAGACTTAGAAATGTTTAGTATCTTTAACTAAACTGTTTGAATGCGTGGATAATGTTCTTACTATATTTATATTATGCGTTATATTGTGTTTGGTACAGTTTTATTTACTGCATAAATGTTGAATAAAAGATATAAAAAATACCATGGGTTGTTTTTATTTTAGACAATAGTTTTATAAATATTAAACTTATGAAATTATAAAAAATAAAATGTTTTGAAGAATCTTTTAAAATATATCTCGAATATTTTTGAAAATATAAGTACTTAAAAAGCTCAGAATTTAGTATTAATTATTTTAAGGCCAATATAAAATTTTTTAACGGTATTAGAATACATAAAAAATTTAAATGTACGTCTTCTTCTAATATTTTAATGAGATTATGGAAAAAACTGGAAGATTTTAAATAAAATTATAAACATACATTTTACATTTCATTTTCTTGTCATTTATTTTTTAGTGAGAAGTTAATATTTAAAATATTTTTTCTTTTTTACAATATTTAAACATAAAATAATTTTTTTTTTAAATTCTTATTAAGGAAAAAATCCTGAGATGAAATTGCTCAAGAGTTTTAAATATTCTGAGCAAATATAGAAAGAAAATATATTTCTCTCACTGAAGAATTTCATAAAGTGTAGCAGGAACTTGGAACATGAAACTTTTTAAATGTATTGAATTATTTAATATTCATTATTCGGTATACTTTTATTGCTAAAAATTGCAGTCATTAATTTAACATTTTGATATAATTTTAATGATTTGACACCTCATAGTGTATTTAAAGTTTAAATATTCATACTTTATTGTCATTGGGAAGAATTTTGAAAGAATATTTACTTGGGTAAAATCCTAGGAAATTCCATACTTTTGATGACAAACTGAAAAAAAAAAAAAAAAAAAAAACTGCCAAGGCAGAACAAAAAAGAGAAATAAGAATTCCAGAAATACTTAGGTTTATAATATTTATTGTACCAACGTAGGATTACCAAGTCTGGCGAAATTTATCGCCAACCAAAATTATTTCTGCCAAGGATGTGGGCTCAGCTAGGATCCAACCATTTTCTATATATATGTGTGTGTGTGTGTGTGGAAGTTATTATTTGGAATTCTTGGTGTTAAACTTCAGTTTTTACAGTTAATCCTTTTACATAATAAATAAAAACTCGTAAAGCATTTTTAAATTGGAAAAAATAAATAAATAAACTAAAAAGCATAAGAGAGCAATGCGATTGATACTATATTCTTTTGTTTATAATTATATTCTTTTTTTTTTTTTAAAGTAAATGCTCCTTTAGAATTCTTAAGAATACACTTTTGTTAATAAATGTTTCTGAAATTACATCAGTTGAATAACTAAAATGTTTATTATTATTAAATTTTGAAACATGAGTTTTATATTAATATTATTCTTAATAGGTTACTTATCTTTTAATGCCGGAGTATTATGAATGAAACGTTTGACAATATATTTCAACATAAGAATTTTTAATGAAAGTTTAATTAAGAAAAATAATGTGAGATTTGTTTTTAAATCTTTGGGTAGTTTAGATTAAAAATTATACGAAAGAAACGTACAGTGGAAACGTTAATATCTAACTTATTGGAACTACATGAATTTCGCCTTTATTAAAAAATTAATCTAAAAAAAATTTTTATTGTAAAAATGCTTATTTTGAAATCTTAAAATAGTTTAATCAAAGTAACATAAAAACTGCAACATTAAAAGAATCAATTAATATTTTTAGATATATAGAAGAAGTAATAACTCCAAATGTATCTTGTACTGAGTATTTTATTTGAAATGTTGGAAAACAAAGCGTAACGCACATGTTACAATACTTATCTGTTGGCTTTTTAGATTTCCTGGAAAGGATAACTTAAATCTAAAAATTACTCATAAATTACATATTTTTATCATGAATTATTAATACCGGTTGTTGGTTTATTAATTCCAATTAATTATTTATCACAATAAGTTAATTACTCCAATTATGAATTCCAATAAAAATGGCTCTAGAACACAACAAATTTTAAACATGTAATAAAATTAACTATGTTTTGATTTATGTGCTTTCAGAGGATTTTCATAAATAAATCTGCCTTAAATATGATTTTGAACTGAGAGGAAAGTTTATCAAGAATCTAGTGTTAATTATAGCAATAATTTTGGAAACAAAGATCCATGTCGACACTAATTCTTAAACATGTACTATCCTAAATAAATTTATATTCTTATAAAAATTATGCATGGGTTCATCATGGACTAGTGAAAAAATACTTCACTGAGTACAAAACTTCAGATAAGAATCCAGGAACTGTTAAAGAAGAAAGATGCGTGTGTGTGTTGGTTTCGATTTTTATTAAGATGATTATCCATTTAAAGAACTGGTTAAGAAATAAAACCGAGTGAAAATAAATGCACATACAAGTAATTTAACAATGCATTTCACATGGCATTTTTAAAAAGTCTTAAGATTTTTTGTTTGAAAAAGTTTTAAAATATTTATTATTATAAGTTTTTACTATTATTTTTTTCGTAAAATAGAGAAAAAGATATTTTCCTAATTTCAAAGAAACTATAACTCCTGAAATATGTTGTATTAAGAAATTCTATGAACTAACTTTGAAAGTTTCGGCATAATTAATCAAATAAATTAGATGTAAGGAAAGGAAAATTGAAAATATTCGATGCACCAGAATTCAAGATATTAATATAAAAAAAATACTAGATTTAAATATTCTTAAATGTTTATTGCATTGTAAATGGAAATTTAATTTATTCTTTTTTGAGAAACAAAAGCAGAAATTAATATAATCGTTATTATTAAATTAATAGAATGAATTACAATCAAATTAAAGTATTTCTTTGTATTAAAAATATCGATCAATCATTCAAATTTTAATGTAAAAATGCTTAAGCAGTTATAGTTTGTGAAAAGAAAAATTTGTCTTTACAATTGTTAGTGCTGCCATCTATTAATATCTCTTGTAAGTGAATACGAAAAGAATTTTAAGAATAAATATTTATACACGTATGTAAAATTTTAAATATATATAAAACTGGGAAATCTTAAATAAAATTATAAACCATGAATTTTGCATTTCAGTTTTATTTAATTTATTTTTTAGTGACTGGTTAATATTTGAAATATATTTTTATTTTTAAAATATTTAAACATCAAAGAATTTTCTTTTTAAAATTTCTGTTAAGGAAAAATCCTAAGGTGAAATTGCTCAAAACTTTTCAAAATTCTGAACAAATAAACGAAGAAAAAGATTTCTCTTTCAAATGAATTTCATAAAGAATTGCGGGAGCTTGGAACATAAAACTTTTTTAATAAACATAAGAATTATTTAATATTCATTATTCGGTATATTTTTATTCCTAAAAATAGCAGTCCTAAATCTAACAATTCGATATAATATTAATGTTATGACATCGCATAGCGTATTTAAAGTTTGAATATTCACAATTTATTGTCATTGGGTAGAATATTTACTTGGGTAAAATCCCAAAAGATCCCATACCCTTGGTGACAAACTGGAGAGAGGAAGAGAAAGAAAAAAAGAGGCACAGCAAAATAGAGAAATAAGAATTCCAGAAATACTTAGGTTTTTCATATCTAGTGTATCAACGTAGGGCTACCAAGACTGGCGAAATTTATCGCTAACCAAAATTATTTCCGCCAAGGGCTCTACTAACATCCAAACATTTATTTGTTATTAGAAAACTCTCAGGTAACACAAACAACCTCAATAATATGCATGTGTCGAAGTTATTACCTAAGAATTCTTAATATAAAACTTCACAGTTTTGACAGTTAATATTTTTACAACTAGTAGATAATAAATAAAAACTTGTAAAGCTTTTTTAAATTAGAAAGAAACTAAAATGTTTAATAAAGTCATGCGATTGATATTTTATATTTTTTTGGTGTTGGTTTATGAATTCTAATTTATTATATATTCTAACAAATTAATTATTCCAATAAATAGTTTTTTGGTAGTTCTAGAATCCAACAAATTTTACATGTAATAGAATTAATTATGTGCTTGCAAAGGATTTTCATAAATATATCTACCTTAAATATGACGTTTAACTGACCGGAAAATTTATCGAGAATCTAATGTGAGCGACAGCTATAATTTTGGAAATAAAGATCCATGTCGATGCTAACTCTTATACATGTATTATCCTGAATAAATTTTTATAAAAATTATGCTCTTTTATATGAAATACTAGAAAAGTTTGCATTTTCCGTAAACTTTCAAGCAATTATAACTTCCAAAATACGTAATTAAGCAATTCTTGAAACTAACTTGATAATTTTTGGCGTAATTAATCAAATTTTAATTAATGACAGAAGAATTGAATACATAGATGCACTAAAATTCAAGTAATTAAAATAACAAAAAGTACATGATTTAAATATTCTTAAATGTTTATTTCAATTTATAAATGTAAATTTAATTTATGCTTTATTGAGAAGCAAAAATATAACTTACATTAATATAATCATTATTTAATTCTAAAAAAAATTATCAAAATATTATGAAAATATTATTAATAATCATAGTTTTATTCATATTGGATTATGGATACATATTTAACAGTCTATGTTTTGCAAATATATTTCAAAAGTCCAAAGAACGTTTTCAGTATTAAAAAATAAAATTCTTTTCCTTCAAAAAGAAATAAAGAAACTTTCTACAATAGAATTTTTTTGAATGAATTACAATCAAATAAAAGTATTTCTTGGTATTAATAATATCGATCAATCATTCAAATTTTAATGTAAAAATGCTTAAGCAGTTATATAATTTGTGAAAAGAAAAATTTGTCTTAACAATGTTAGTGCTGCCATCTATTGATATCACGTGTAAGTGAATACGAATGGAATTTTAAGGATAAATATTTATACACGTATGTAAAATTTTAAATATATATATACATGTGTATGTTAACATTTTTTCAAAGTTAAATTAAAAAATAAAATGTGATGTATTTGCATGTAAAAATATGTTACTTTGAAGAAAAAGTGCTCGCACAACTTTTAAAATAACTTTAAGTCTTAGCAATTTAGAAAACAAATTAGTATGAAAAAAACGTGCTGCAAAAAGTAAATATAATTATTGCTCTTCCTCTATAAAAGGAGACTAAAATATTCAAATTATAATTTTTTATAGAATTAATATTCGTCTTTCAGTGTAGTTAGACTTTAAAAACTATAATTTGTATTTCTAAAGTAGCTAATTTTAGTACATTAACCTTTTATAAGGCCATGTGAAGCATACTTCCCACCAATTTCATTAATTTTTGAATGTCCAGATATGACTTACGATTAACTGAAGTTGGTAAACATATGAAAACTTAACAAAAAACATGTAGTCATTGTCGTTTGTGCTCTACTAAAGCACATGACTAAAGAACAAGATACCTTTGTATTGCTCTCCAATGTACCACTATGTGTTGATCTTAGTTTACTGAAATTTCATGGAAAGTAATAAGTAAAAATTTTTTAATACGAAATGTATTTAATTCATAATTTCTTTTGTAGATTTTAGTATTTGTAAACTAGTAATTTAATGCGAAATAAAAAAGAAATACAAAACGGAAGATGCTGTAGCTTTGCATGTCTCCCAGTGGACAATGGGAAACACACTTCCTACTCAACGAAAATTGTATTAAGAATTAATAAAAAAAATAAATAAAAAGCTAAATGATTTTCTTTTTATAAATCAATCTCAATCCCAAATATACTTTAATACAACATTACTAGAAAAATGGCACTTTAAAGGGTTAAATGATTACATAAATTTTTAACTTCATGTTAAATAAAATTACAAAAATGTTTTAAAAACTCATTTTTGAATGCCAATAAAACCCTTCTTGTTGAAATTCTGCGTTAAAAAAAGTTACAAATAAACTGAAATGTTTCTTAAATAGATACCAATTCAATCAGCCCTTCTTCTAAACACGTCTTGAAATGTATGGATCTTCTTTGGAAAGATTTTCTCCTTTTATCTTTGACTTTTTGACGATAGCAGATTTATGGATCTGATTTGACTTCTTCAGACTGGTTAGGTATTATCAACAGTTCAATCAAGCAATCATGTAAAAATATCAATAGTAATTCACTAACTAAAGCTAAGAAGACACCAAATATCACGGAAGTTCCGATGGCGTAGCTTGTCCTTTTTGGACCTTGCGCCATAAAACCCAACCAACCACGGATGTCCGAACTTTGTACAGAATTTTCAAAAATTGAGAATAAATTGAGTATACAGAATAAAAATTTGAGACTAAGTTTTCAGTGGTATCATTATTTTAATTACACATTCACTTGATAAACTTTCATTTTGAATTGGCATGTTGGCAAATATTCTACAAATCTGATGAGTAAGTGGTGCACAATCAATGACTTTTGGGCCAAATATGAACTGCGAAACCATATAGCTTGTGGTAAAATACTTCTGCTCGGAAGTTGGCAGCAGCAGCTTGAAAAACTTTCTACCTGAACATTGGCAACAC
The DNA here is from genome assembly GCA_026290005.1 of Latrodectus geometricus. Classification (NCBI taxonomy): domain Eukaryota; kingdom Metazoa; phylum Arthropoda; class Arachnida; order Araneae; family Theridiidae; genus Latrodectus; species Latrodectus geometricus. The sequence goes on from JAPDSC010150460.1 coordinate 12,967, forward strand.
CAATCTCCTCCGAACAATAGCACACGGTGAACAACAGTTGAGCACGTTCACGTTTACCCCGATGATGTGAATGGACGAGTTCAGAATCAGCTTCTCTCTCAGAGATTTTGTATTTACGACGTTTTGGCATTTCTTTAATTTGCAATAAAATTCAGTTAAGGTTCAGTATATAATGTGCTCTGCTATTATTTACGAAACCAGTTAACCTGCACACTATATCGGGATGACTCACCGAGACACATCAAAATTTTATTGAGCTAACTCGATTATCGTTTTACATTGTATTACAGAGAGAAAGAAAACTTACTTATCACTGTTCTCACTATTAAGTGAAAAATAATTTTCTACTATTGAATTGAGATGAATAATGCACATACAGTTGGATTCAACTCATTTTGTCAAACTTTTACGAAATTTAACATTAGAAACTGTTTGAAATGTATTAGGGTATGATTCAATGTTAGAAAGAAAAAAATCTTTATTTTTACTGCAGTATTATAAAGAAGACAGCTGTCTTATTTATCTCAATGTTCAATTTTTTTTAATAATTTATCGCCTCTTTTAATAACTTTCCAATATGTTAAAATCTTTAAAAAGAATATTCCCAGCGTGTACATATAACAAAACTTATTAATATGATTACTTTATTTGAATCAAATCTATACTTTTCCTAAAAAACTCAGACTGATAATTCTTACTTATAATGCATCTAAAATATATTAATGAAGGTAAATAAAATACAAATCTTTGAATATTCTTTACATGTTTCAGGATTGTTAATGAAATAAGATAATAATGAAGAAAAGCTTAAGTTTTGATATGAACAAATTTCATAAAATTTAAGAGCAATCAATAATTATTTTATTGAATTTGAAGCATTATTCTGATAACTGCTTTATACATCTGCTTCAATAAGCATTAATAAATCTAAATTAGTTTATTTTGATTAAATAAAATTCAGATAAAATTCTATTTCAACCTCCATGGGTTGATTTCTTCACTGAATATTGTATTTAGTTTACTTGTTTCTGCAAGAATTCTAAATGCTGGAAATTGTTGACAAAATAAAAAACGTTTTATTTTATGCATTAAAAATTTTCTTTGAAAAGATACAAAGCCAAAACTAAACAAGATTGAAACGAAAAACAATGAATACACTATGTTGAAAGGAATAAAAGAACTGCTCATGTCATTAAAATTGAATTTTCTGTAAAGGAAAAATATTTTTCTAAATAACATACCTATCATGACTGCTTTTGCTCAATTCAGTCTCTCTTATTTATGCATTCTCATCTCGTTCTTAATATTGCTTTTAATTTCTGAAGAACAATATATGAATTTATTCTTACGATTCTATGTCGTTATTCTGTTTATCAGAAAGTAGTAAGTCACAAAAAAAAAAAAAAAAAATCTCAGTTTAACTGATGAATTTTAGTAATCCGTCATGTTCATTGAAGACAACTGGGCACGTTAAATAGGACCTGGTTGTAATGCCCTTTAAGTGAAATGATATTTTAGAGGTGGAAGATCAAGTATTAAAGGATCTTCTCCTTGACCCTTGATTCTAAATTATGAAGATTCCCATCTGGTTGCTTCCACTAACTGGTAGAGAGCCCAACTTTGGACTCTATCAGTTAGTGAAAGTGCAGTGAAGTATGCTGATGCAACTACAACAATGATAGGCCAGACTGTTGCATGTTTGATCATTTTACTGATCTGCCTTGTTATTTTACACGTAAACAAGTTCTGTTTTTGTTCAAGTTTTAAATTGATCTGTTTTCACAAACTGATAGCTTATTCTGCCTCTTAAATGTTTTATATTTTTCATAGTCTTTTTTAGATAAATATTACTAGTAACTTACATAAATATTACTAGTAATTATTAACATATTTCAATTTTCCAGAAACTTCTGAAATCCAAATTTTTTAATTTCTCCCATAGACAAAATTTTCTACCACATGTTGCATTATAAATATCCTTTTAAAACGAATTTAATTCTAATTTTCTAACTAAAAAGAGTCCTGGCCATGACAGAATTAATAACAGAATGATAAAACAAATCCCAGTCAGGGCTATCTGCTATTTAACATCCATTATTAATAGCATTATTAAAATTGGATACTTTCCTTCAGCTTGTAAAAAGGCAATCATCATTCCAATTCATAAGCAAGGAAAAAATAAATCTCACCCCACTAGCTACAGACCTATATCCCTTCTTCCCACGTTGGCCAAAATTACCAAGAAAATCATTCTTACTATCCTATTAAAACATGATCATAACCACCAAATAACTATTCCACAGCAATTTGGATTTAGGAAAAATTTCTCCACTACACATCAGCTCCTTAGAGCAGTCGAAAAAATTTCAGAAGGAATTGCTAATAAAAAATCCACTGGCGGAATCTTTCTCGATATTGAGAAAGCTTTTGACAGAATATGGCACCATGTCTTAATTTTCAAACTTATAAAATATAAATTTCCGTTTCCAATGATTAAACTAATAAATAACTACCTCTCCAACAGAAGATTTTCTGTCAAGCTTAATAATACCATGTCTAATGATAAGCCCATTAATGCAGGCGTCCCACAGGGATCACTGCTGGGCCCATTTCTTTTTAATATTTATATTAATGACATCCCACAACATAAAATCACCATGCACTGTCTTTTTGCCTACGACACGGCAATTCTTTCTACCAGCTCAAGCCATTTGAAAATTCATTCAAATCTCATTGAACATCTAACGGTCATAGAAAAATGGCTAAAGGTCTAGAAAATCAAAGTCAATCCAACTAAATCTCATGCGGTTCTCTTTACAAGGAAGAGAACGCATTGCCCACAGATCAATTTAGGTGGATACAATATCCCCTGGACCAATAAGGTCGATTACTTAGGACTCACGATAAACTCCAAATTAACGTGGAAACACCACATCAATAAAATTAAAAATAAATTCATCGCGGGAAGAAAAACTCTTTACCCACTTATGGCATACAACTCAAAACTTTCACTACCCAACAAATTATTAATCTATAAAGCCTACTTGAGACCAATTATCACACATGCAGCACCAATTTGGGGCGGGGCTGCAGAAACTAATCTTAAAATACATGAAGCTCTACAAAGCAAATTGCTCAGACTAATCACGCAATCCGTTTATTACATTAGGAATGAACAAATTAGAAAAAACCTTGGCATACTAACGCTAGTTAACTACATAAAATATCTATCATTTAGATTTTATGACTAACTTTACCAAATTTCTAATACAGAAATCCAAAAAATTGATAAATAGAATCCATATCAATTAATTAATTTTCACAGGCCAAGAGCAGTACTGAGGTTTAAACCACAAACAAATCTTTCGATCCACTTCCCTAAATGTCCAAAAAGAATGAAAAAATCGAAATAAGTAAACATTTTATAATCTGAAATAATTGCTGCCAGCAACAACTCCACCAATTTTTCTCTCGAGTTTCGGAATGCTTACAAACAAACCTTGTAAAAAGAAATCATGTGACTACCTTTATCGGACATGATCGTGCATATTTCTTTATAACAGGAGTGGTATACTTACTTAGTCCCTCACTTATTACACTCCTTTTACTACTGTCATAATCTTTTTCTTAATCACACACTTTGTAGATAGTTATTTCTCCTTCTTAACTTCTATATATATTTATATAAAAAAAATTGTTGTTATATTTGTGTGTATATATATATATATATATGTATATATATGTTTTTTGAAAAATATTATTTAGATGTATATAATTAATAAAATTTATGCAGAAAATTTCAAACAAACAATTAAATAAATTTGATTGTTTTATCATGTATAACTGTATTAATCAAGAATTTTGTTTTCTTCATGTTTGCATGTAAATAATTGTATTCGTATAAATATTTTGTTTCTGTAAATTATTGTTTTCGTTTAAATATATTAATCAAGAAATCCAATCGTTCTAATTTTTTATTTCCTTTACAAATATTCATTGCCATATATTGTACAAACCCTTGGGAGTACTTACTATTCCTTGAGTTAAAATTATTGTATAAAATTTATTTGTGTGTGTTAGAACTGACTATTTGTTATGCAGATTAATTTTAGGCTCCAATCAATTTCACTATAAAATCAAGGTAAATGGCCCAGTGGCTACAAACCTACCAAACCTTAGACCTACTTCTTCTAATTTTCTTTATATTATCA
>JAPDSC010150463.1:11137-42326 GCA_026290005.1 Latrodectus geometricus
ATATATAGTCTCCTCTCCTCTTCTTCACTATGTTGTTTTTCATTTCTTTTTCTTCCTGTTTGTAAACCAACTTTCTATTTCCACCTGTTCATTAAAGTTTAGATATTATTTAAAATTGATCTAGGCTTTCTTTTGTTTATTTCGACTTTGTGATTGTAATTAGAAATATTTTTGCATTTCAGAATTTGAGTGCTCTAGTATTTATTTAAAAAAATTTTCTGCTTATTGAGCTATACATTTACTGAGTATTGGGATCTCTATTTCACTTCTTATTTTTTTATTCCTCTAATACCAGGAGTCATTTGTAATGATCCCCAGTGAAATGTTTTGGATGCTTTCTAGGTTTTGAAAATTGCTTTTTGCTGTAGATCCATAGATTATTGAAAAGTACAAGATTATAGGGCTCAGTATTGTCATGTATATTAATTTTTTATTTTTAAAATTTAACCTGGAATATCTTCGTATTACGGCCGTATTCACCAACCAGAGTTAAACGAGGTTTCAGGGTAAAGGGCGAGTTAAGTCATGAAACTTTATTCACCACGACAAAAACAGCGATTAACTCGCCTGTATGGATCCCTAGAATAAACCTACGATTTCGGAGTGTTAGAGCCGAGTCAGCAAACAATGGCGGACTTAAGCGATATGTTTGTTGACATGGACGTGGAAGATTGATAACCAATCAGAAGCCGTCTTACATGTCGTGTTCGGTTAACTCCAAAGTTGTTTTACACGGGAATTTCCCTACTTCGGGAATAAGAATTGGCTAGTCATGCTAGAGTTGAGTTGTATCCGAGATAGGCTACACTCAAGTTAACCCTTGTTTGGTGAATATGGCCATTAGAGGGGTAAGGTTGGCTTTAATTGCAGTGAATTTGTTTCTTAATTTTTCGATTTGTGGGATCCAAGTAAATCTACGATCCATTATTATTCCAAGGTATTCTACTTGAAATTTATATTCTATTGTTGTATTGTTATTTTATTAGGAGTTTATTTGCAAATATTATTGCTTGTGTTTTTTCGACATTTAAGCTTAGTTTCCATCTTTCAAACCATTTGGTTAGAAGATTTACATATTTATTTAAATTTTTAATTAAAAAGTTGCTTAGTATTTCTCTAATTAGGACTGCAGTGTCATCTGCACAGAGAGCCAACTTGTTCATTTTTGATGTCTCGCACTCCACCCATTTTTGACAAAGCTAAGATATTAATGACGTCATTTGGTCTCCTCTGATTCTCGGGAGACGCTCAGCTTGTCACACGATTCATGTTTCATGAGATCATCAACGAATTTGTGGCCAACCTTTTATTGCAATACAAACTTTATAAAAGGTATGATGATATGGAGAACCAATGTATTCACCATATGCACATTTCTAGTTCGGAACGATAGTATTTCGAAAGACGATCAGTACCTTCTCTTAAATCCAATGGATGCTCTTCGTCTTTGAGGTTTAAATATACCATTTACAACTTGAAAACCATTTTTCAACTTGATAATCCAAGGGCACATCATGTCTGAGCTTCCTCAATATTCAGAGTATTCGATTACTTTTCTGGTCTGCAGAGTCACAGTGGTTCATTAGCTTCACGCCACTTCTCGTATCAATAATAAAATGAAGTATCGCTTGCCATGGGTGGTATTTGGAAGGAGACCGCATTCTCGCTCACTGGACTGCTGAAGCTCCATGAGTTGGGGACGTGTTTACAGTAATCAGTGATATCTAAAGTCCTTTCACTGGTGTGGCGTGGATGTGGAGATTAGATTCATATTCACCTGAACGGGGTTCAAATTTATGAATTATTTTTTGATTGGCGAGTTTTCCCATAAGATTAGCTTTAAAATTATAATCAGGGCTTATCTGAGCGGCTATGTATATCCTGGTCTGCACGGTGCTTTCATATCTCTCAGACTGAAAATATCTGGCCACAGGTTGATATGACGAGCGACTGACCAGCCATTCCTCTTCAACTACTTCAATTAATGAAATGAAGAATAGATGAATTGAAACAATATGGAATGTGTTGCAAGTTTCTTGGTTTCATACCTACCTGGATAAAAGACGTTTTAGCTGCCTGAAGTGACAATTGTTTCTACTGATTTCACACTTCCATAACAATACATTTAAATATTTTGTTTTCATACCGTACCGATTAAACTCAATCAATAACTTTGCTTATTTACTTTTCTTTCTTATAGAGTTGTAATTTTAATCACCAATAGTTATTTTGAAACATTATATATGTTTCAACTGTATACCAATTTGATTCTGTTTGGTGATAGTGTTAATCCCATACATTATAGATGTGTTTAGTGTATAATTTTGAGCACATCATTTTTTATAACACAAATATAATTATAATTCGAAAATAAGCTTTTTCTAAAAATGTTAAAAAAAAAACGCACATCTTTAAATATTAAAAAAAATCTGATGGGAAATTTAATTTTTTGTGGATAAAATTCTTTTTCAATTATTCTTTTTTTCTAGTATTTGAGTGACTAGAAAGAAGAAAACGTTTATCTGCATATACTAAACAAGAATGCCAAATTTGTCTTTAATTCATTAATATAATGTTTTTTTTTAATTATATGGTTGTTTTGTCACTCTTCCATAAAAAAAAATACTCAACAATAATGCTTACAATATTGAAGGGAGTGGTTAACATACTTATTCTTTTACTTAATTAATGTCACATTGAAATATTTCTAGGAAGAATAATCTTTACAGTTAAAAAATAACCGTAAAGGTGTATGTCGAAATGAAAACTTTCTCATGAACATATTTATTCTTTGAATGTCTCTTGAGTGTTTTTAAGTAATCATCGTATATATCAACACACATCATTAAATTAATGTTATTGTAAATTTATCATGGCTGGTCCATTAAATTGGATACCTGATTCTTTATATAATTATTCTCTGTCTAAAGTTGTTTGCAATTATAAAATATTTGAGAAAGATATCAAATTATTTCAAGGCAGTCTGCTTTTTGATGTGTATTTACAAGTAAATATTGTTTAATTTTATAAATATATAGATGTCTATTAAAAAGTAGTTTATTATTTTTTTTTATTTATTTAGAGTTTCTAGCATTCAGATTAATTTGTTTTAAGATAAATTTTCGTAGACAAAATTTGTATTGATATTATGAGTTGATGAAAACCTAATAACTGGTGTAGCTTTGATGCAATAGTTTATTTTGTTACCAATCATTGTACAACCTTCGGAAAACCAAGTTCATACTCCGAAATTTAAGAAATTTAATGGGATTTAGTATTTTTAATATTGTAAATAGAACAGAATGCAAAATTTCTAAACTAAATCTTCAAGCTGAACTCATAAAAAAAATAATTTTAAGAGGAATTTTAAAAATGAGTTCCAAAAGAAATATTCCAACTGAATTTTAAAATAGCATACGAAACTGCAAAAATAAAGAACATTATATAAAATTTAAGGGTTACTGAATCTCCAGGTCTTTTCTTTGTCTTAGTATCAGTGTGATATCACTGTATACTTTACCAACCACAATAAAATTTTCTCTGAAATACCAAATTTCACAATTTTGGTTTAATATTGATTTTTAATATGTTTAATATGTTACCTGTTTTTTAGCTTTAAAAATAAAATTTCATTAAAAAAACTTAAGAAAATTTATTTGTATAATAAATATTTGAAAATATAATGTGATACATTAAATTTTCAAATATATTCTATAATTAAAAGAGTTTATTAAAATTATTGAATTATCACTATTATTAAATTTATTTTAATTAACTCGTATAGCTATGTATATATGTAATATAATTGGGTAAATGTCAACAACGAAACTAACATTATGTTAGCAACATGAGCTTTAGTTTTTAAAACATTCCTTGGTTAATCTGCGCTTTAGGTCCCCTACTTCGCCAACTTGCGAATTTGATACGCTTTTTCGCACATGCTCATTAATTACTCTTTTGTTTTAGCCTTTTCATTGGTCGCTAATTAAGTTTCACTTTGAAATAGCGGTAGAATTTTCGCCATGGCATGTGTGATTTTGAAAACTCGCCAAGTAGGGGACCTAAAGCGCATTTTCACCCATTCCTTAAATGAATGAAGCAGTAACATCAAGAGTACCAGTTTTTAAAACATTCCACTTTTTATTAATCAAGGAGTTTCAAAACACATTACAATAAAGTTATGTGACAACTACTGTGACTTTTTGTAATAGGATTTAAGTTAACAAAATCTAATATGTTAACTCTTTCTAATAACTAAAATAATTGGTAAAAATTCTGCTATCTGGTTTTGGTGTAGTTACCAATTTTCTCACCAAGCACTGCACAGCTATCTAACTAAGCTAAATTATGTCTCTTCATGCAATATCTACTTTTTAAAATCTCCACTGTAATCTTAAACTTTGAATTTCTCAATTTCAAACTATTTTCCTTTTAAAATATCTAAACTCGTGATACTCGTCATATCCTATATGAGTGTGATGCTCTTGCCCTTACAAGATTCACTACTCTAGGTAATCCATATCCTAAAGAGTTACACCTAAACTCCATTGAGACCCTATCAGACTTTATAAACAAAGTAGGTGACCCAAGACAATGGAACTAGGAAACAATTGGGCTTGGAGCATGGTACAAAATGCAACAATGCAGAGGTACCACATATCTGACAAGCTCAACAAGAAGAAGAACTCGTGATATTTTATTACTTACTACAGAAGTATTACCAAACCAAGACAGGAAATTTTATTTCATACATCTTACAAAGATTACATATTATAAAAATGGCTGAAAATCAATACTACTATTCATACTTAGTTAATAAAATATACATAATTCAATTTTTAATTATTTACTTTTAATGAATCAAAATACAAACAATTTAAATATACACTGTATATTGCAATACCAAGCACCTAGTAATATATTTGCTGTAAGTCTAAGTCACTAATGTAAAAAAATATAATTTTATGAAAATTCAGATTTCTAATTAATTGGGCAGTGAACCTGAAAAAACATCAGTTGCAATGCAGTCTTGAATGGGATAATAACCAAGCAATAAAGCTAAATCCAATAATGTAAATGACATCTATTTTTACAAAACTTGCTCTTTAATTAACCAAGCATTGCTAAACTCATTATTCTTGTTTTAATTAATTGTACAATTCAACTAGGAACTTACATTTATCTTAAATGTTTGCACTATATTTTACATAATTTAGTATATAAATTATAAAATTTAATCAAAACACAAAGTGAAAATACTAATCTTATCACTTCTTATTTTCCAAATTAAAAAATTTAAGTTAAAATTTTTATATTCAAATTAATTAAATTTGAAAATAACTTAAAATAAAAATTACAAATTATATATATAAACTATAAAATTATAATGTTAAAATAATATCTGACTAACTTTTCAAACATTAATTTAGAAAAATAAAACACAGGATAAGCTTCAAGGTTTACTAAAATCCCAAATGAATTGTGCTTGTTCGAATATGTCATGGAATTGCCAAACGAATTAATCTACAGGTAATCTGACGCAGTAATCTACAGGTTTGGCACATTTGGCATCCCTATTGACTTGTAGAATTTATCTGAGTAATTTACAGAAAATAATATATAAATCAACTAGTATATTTTTATCACATTTGAATGATTAATATTTGAAAAACAAGCATTCACTTAATCATTGCTTTTTGTCTCTTATATGGCACAGCTTGTCCTTTTTGGACCTTGCGCCACAAAACCCAACCAACCATTTTGTCTCTTATATTACACAAATGCTGAAAAGCATTTAAGAAAGTTTTAAAATTAATTTTCATATGAAACTTTAAAATAACTTACCAAAATTTAAAAATAAAGAATTTCCCCACAAGATTTAAGTGTTACCAAAATTCCAGTCAAATATAGCACACAACAGAATGTTACAGAATCCTAAATAACTCAACATATCAAATATCACATACACACACACATCAAATAAAAAAATTTCTTTTAATATTATTGTACACAGAATTATATCCTGAATTAATTTTTAGCTACTACTTATTAAATTGTGGGAAATTACCAATCTTTACTTTAATTATGGAAACTAAGACTATCTCCTTAATTCATAAAAATTTGACTTAATGTGCAGTAATCTCTATAGAAACAAAATTTAAATATTTTAAGAGAATATTTTTTTAAACTTTATAAAAGATTTTTTAGTAATAATAGTGTTTAAAATTTTATAAATTAATTTAATTTTTCAAATATTCTAAAAATTTTTGATTTTGTAAAATACATTGGATAAATGAAATGTCACTTTGTTAAAGGTATAAAACAGGTTATTGATGACACGTGTCTATTCAGTTCCTCATTGTTTTAAACTTGTCTCAATTGACAAAGTTATTGATACTTGATCATATCATATTCTTCCTCTTTAAATTTTATCTACTCTATTTGATTAGGTTTTAGTATATTATTCTTAATGGATATTAGTCTTCACTAAATTAGATGTGTAGTCAAATGTGTAGTTTTTCTACTACAGAAACAATATGTTTACCAATTGCTGTCACAATTCATAAAAATGTATTAATATTAAAATATGCTTCATTGATGAAACATTTTACTTAATTATTTGTACTCAATAATTAAGCTTAATTTTTGTTTTTTTTTTTAAATTGAATATTATACTCGTATAACAATATTGTTTTTAAGTGTAGAAATTTAATTAACAAGAAACTTAGTTGTTAATAGCCTGACTAAACAGGTATACTGTTGCATTGTATCTTTACAGAGATTTGTTTTCAGATTTACATGCATTAAACTTTGTGTTTAATGAAAACATTACAACATATTATTATAAAAAACATTGACAACATATTATTATAAAAAACATTGACAACATATTATTATAAAAAATAATGAAAACATTACATGCATTAAACACAAAGTTTAATGCATGTAATGTTTTCATTATTTTTTTACGTCTCAGAAATAATCTTTACTTTTCTTTTAAGTTTTTTTAAAATATTAAAAATGTTAATATAAAATATTCTAAAGTTTTAAAATCTTCATGGCAAATGCAGCATCTTTTTAGGGACCAAACTTAAACTCATAAAATGGTCATAAATTTTGCAGTCTTTTAAAAATCTGGTATGAAATAAGGTAAAAAATAAGGAATGAAATATTACATAATTTAATATTAAAAAGTTCTTTAAAAGGATAAATAAATTTTTTATGATCATTAATTTCTTCTAATCTTCTGTTGTTAAAAATAATCTAAAGAGAAAATATAAAAAATTATATAGTTAATTAATGAAGTAGTTTCAGCTTCATTTAAAAATATTTAGAAGGAATTATAGCAAATTATTTTTCGTAGTTAAATTGTGAGTGATTTCACTTGAAAAAAGAACTAAGGTATGTTTTTAGAATGAATCTTATATTTAAATTTTTTTATGAGTCTATTTTTCAATTTGTTAATTCCAAGAAAGTTTGTAAGTGAATATGTAATATTTAAAATAAAGCAAAAATTCATGAAAATTATTCAGATTTAGCAAGGAAACATTTTACACATTAAAATGTTTTATTATTTTGTAGTTAAATTAATTGTAATTAGAATATTAATTACTACAAAATGCTAAAAATCAAACAATTGCTTTTTCACATTTATAGTTGAATTTGTTTTGTTTTAAAGCATAATATATATTAAGAGATAATGATTTCAAAAAAGTAAATAAATGAAACTTTTAATAACACAATCCATTTAATGTTATAAGATCATTATAAATTGATTTAATTGATAATTCATTTGAACTAGTTAGAAATAATGCATCAGATACTAATAATTATTTATATTTTTGATTACATAACTTATTTTGTTTTCTTTGTTACAGTTATTCAAAAAGGGCGATTTAAAGCTTCTAGCTAATGAGTTAAAAGAACCAGAGCAATTTGGAAAATTGTTGAAAATTACTGAGAAAAGGTATAACTTTTTTCTGATATCTTTTATTTTTAAAGAATTTTTCTAGTTTTTAAGTAGATTTATTTTTACTCATTTCTTTTCAATTTACATATTATTAAAAACAATTTATTAAGAAATAAATTCTAATATTTTTAGAACATCATTTTGAAAATTTTTTATATGTAGTTTTATAAAGCAAAATTACCATTAGAATAAATATAGCTTTTTTGCAGCTACTTTTTAAAAGACAACTGTAATTGAAGTTTTTGTCCTATTAAAGCTATTCTTATAGTTAAATGTTATAGAAATACAGTACATTCTCAAAAATGTGATAGCTATTTACATGTTTTCATCACTAGAAAGAGTTATCAGACAGAAATTATTTAATCTGTAAGAACAGATTATGTTTATTGGGAACAAAATTCTTACTGTAGGCTGAAGTACAAAGCATTTTCTAGCAGAATCGATTTCTTAATTACTGAGCAATTATTTCAATTGCTCTAGTTACTTGATACACTTTTCTTTATGTGCTGTTACAATTATAATGTGCATTTCTCTGTATGTTGCCTGCACATTATTCATACTAGTTGTGAATATGGATTGTTTCAGTTTTTTTCATAAATTTTATTGTTGATCTCATCATATAACAAGAAGAGATGAGAGTCAATGCCTACTGCAATCATTAAAATGCTAACAATCACAATGTCATCTAAAGATTAGTTATTATACAATAAGTAACAACTAGTAATATAAGTAATAAGTTTGTTATATCATGAGTAATAATAACAAATGGTATATTAATTAATATAAATTGCTGATTTTTTTTTTTTTTTTTTTTTTTTTTTTTTGTAATGAATTTTTGGTTGTGTAAAATAAAAACTGATTTTCCAAATATGTAGTCTTCATGTAATACCTGTAAGTAGTCTTTTGTTTGACCAAAATAAGAAAGCAAAGTATTTTAATCAAAATTAATATTTAGGAAATGGCTCTCAGAAACATAACAAATTACAAGATTCTTATTATTCACTTGGTTTATTAGTTATGATTATGTGCTTCAATATGAACATTCTATTATCTTTAATGACTGAGGATTGATACCATATTAGCATCTTCTATACATAATTTTGTATTTTAAGAAATATCCGGTAGTATTTATAATCATTGCTGTTAAAAATTTCAAAAATACTCAGATTTTTAAAATTTAGTGCTAGTTATACATTATATAGTTTAGATACCATATCTAGATTAAATGCGTTAATGTCACAAAAATTAAAAAATTATTAATCGTATGAAAAACGTGACAAATGCAGTGATAATCTAAATCAGTGTTTCTCACTTTTTCTTACTATAGTCTCATTAGTCTTTAAAAAATAGAAGAATTTTTTAATTTTGACCTATACATTCATATATTTATTACTGTGAGTATTTTTAATTACTACAATGATTTTTTAAACTTGTCAACCTCTAAATATTATCACACAATAACATTAAAAATTATTTTTGATCTTATAATTTAAATATTTTTTTTATCCTGAAAGATAATTCTTAGTAACTATTAGAAAATGTCATTGTAAACATCCTTTAATTTGATGAAAAAAATCCTGTTTCTTACCATTACATTCATTGGATAATTTTTCTGTAAATTTAATGAAAGTTGTTAATATAACATAAAGTAAATATTAAATAATTAAACTTGTGTTCTGTCTTTCTGGAATTTACTGTATTATTTCTATACAAATTTCTGTCTGTTTGGTATGTCTCTTAAACATATCAAACAGAACATGTCTGATAAAATTGCTCAATTTCATTGGTTAGATATAATCAGTTATATTAGGTTCATTAAAAATATGTTTCAAAAATAATACAAATTGGAATAAATTGTCAAATTATGAATTTATAAAAATGTGTGCTGAGAATATGCATTACAATAAACTATGTATCAATAAATGTTTTAATAATTTATTTGCGAATGATTTATTTTCTAAAATTTTACTTCAAAAGTTAATTATTTTTTTCATTTTATTAACTGTTTTATATGCATTTTATTTACAGGAATCAACTGCATTATGCTTTTCAAGTTTTAATGGATAGTGGCTTTTATATAGCTTCTCGTCTTGCATGTATCTTTCAAGAATATTGCTCTAAAAATCCAGATGCTTGTGAACTGAAAACCATTCAGTTGGGTTTTGCAATAGGTATTTATATTTTAAAAAGTATTTTATGTTTCAAACTGCTTGTATTGCTTAATTGCATTGTTGAATTAATATTTATCTGTTCTATATTTTACTTTTTAAACAATAGAGCTTGGGAGAATATCTTCTTGAATCAGAATTTTTTCATCTCCTAATTTTCTAAAATTGTCAGAAAAAAATTATTTAAAGAAAGAATAATTAGAAAAAAATAATGTAATAGCTGGCTAAAATGTAAGAGCACACTTTTCTTACATCAAAAGTTAGCTTTGAAATATAAAAACAGTTAAGAGGTTCAAAACAGATAAATGGGAAATTATCATCAATGTAACAAAAATAGCAAGTTTCTCTAGAAGAGATAACTAATCAGACTTTTACTGTACCTAAAGAATATTAAATCATTTTTCAAGTAATCTTTAACTTCTCAAACCCTAATTCTAGATGTTAATGTAAATTATTTGTGAACAGTAAAATATGAAGAAAAAAATCATCAAATATTAAGTCTAATGTAAAAAAAAAATAGTTAAATAAATAAATAATAATAAATAAAATTACAACAACAATAATTTTTCTCAACAAAAATAACAATTTAAAAAACACTAAAAATGAAACTAATTATGTTGCAAAACTGCTTAAAACAATATTTAAATTTGAAATGTTCTGTTTTGGCAATTTTTTAAAGTGACACCTTTGCATTCTATGATAGAAAAGATCTTAAATTTTGTTGTATTGAGCTTGCTTAAGATTATCACCTTTTTACTATTGACAAAAATTCTCTTCTTCATAAGAATGTAACAAAAAGAAAGTGAGAAAGGTGAATTATGTGTGTAAGGATTACAAAAGAGGTGGTGCTAGAACATAATCCTTCATCAATATCCAATTAAAATTATAAATAATTTTATGTTTTTCAAATAAATTTTTTTAGTAAATTGTTTATTTAGAAAACTAGAAATTTATTTTACTTGTTGCTTAAATATATGACTATACAAAAAAAAAAAAAAAAAAAAAAAAAAAATTCAATTTTAAAGCTTCCAGCAGATGAAATCATTTGCCAGAAAATGTTGAAGCATTACATACTGATTGAAGACTACAAATTTCTTTTAACCTAAAAACATTAATTATGAATATTGTCAACAAAAGAATTTGATGAACTAGAAACATCTAAACTATGTTAAAAACTTTGAAATTTACAGTTATAAGAAAAATTTTTACTACTATTTCTCAATTTTTAAATATTTATATATTTTTTTTTTTTTAAAATTTATTAAACCATGTTGCATTTATATTCACATAGAAATTGCACAATTTATTCAATGGAAAACTAGTTTTTTTCTGAAGCAGTATCAAATAAAAAATATTGAATATTGAATTACATAGGTTTTTTTTAGACTCATAAATATTCATTCTCACTTGCTACATATGAATCAAAAGAGCAGAAACCTTGTTCCCTTAAATAACGTGTGATTTTAAACTTTTCAAAAATGTATCTATTATTTATATAATATCATTGCTTAGAAAAGTGATTACTGATTTCCAATGTAATCTAATAATGGTAAAAAAAAAAAAAAAAATTTTTAATTTAACAGTATTTGTTGTGTGTTAATTTAAACAATGTTATGAATTTAATATTTCATTGTAATAAAAAATGCATTCAGTAAGTTGTTAATTTTAAGAGATTTGTATTGCAAGCTTGAAAACATATATATTTCTTACTGCAAATCATATTTTTCTGAATAAGATTATTAGTTTAATTCATGGAATCTCAATAAACTTATTTTGATGTCTAAAGTTGAATATTAAAATCCATATTAATATTAATAAATAGCATGTGTATTATGTATGTTTGGCAAGCTTGATGGCTGTATTGAAAATTATCATAGTTTTTAAACTATTATTCAAAGGATAGAAATATCCTATGAATACAAAATTCATTTTTGAAATTTTAGCCAAAAATTATAGATTCCAATTTATTTGTAGAAAAGAAAGTATTGTAGCAATTTTTTCACTTCAATTCATTAATTTTAGGTTCATTTTTAATTGATGCTGGTTGGTATTCTGAAAGTGAAGTTGTATTTTTAACCTGCACAGAAATATCTCAAAAAAATACACAAACAATTGGATGGTCAGTAATATTTGAGTGCCTTAAAAGGTAATTTGATTAATAATTTTTGCTAATTTTTAATTGTGATATTCATTTTTGTAATTGATTATTGAAAATGAATTTTGTTCACTGTGCAACTGATGAAACTATCAAATAAATTTTGCAGTATAATTTATTTTAAGTATTTTCCCTGAAATATTTATATATACTTCTCTTTTTAGAGTACTCAAAGCTAGGACTCTTTATTGTAAGTTTGTTGAGGCTGAAGAAACAGTTAAAGATATTTTAGATTGCATAGAATTAGCTGAAAAACTTGGTTTAAAAATTAATTTTGCTTCTATTTATGGTGAAATCTCTGCTTTGTATTTTACTCAGAGTAAAAGTGAAGAAGTAAGATTTTTTTAGATTTATTCATTCATTATTCATTATTTTCCTTTATGTTAAAAATTATGGCCATTTGTTACATTTTTAATGTTTTAATTTTCAGGCATATAAATGGGCTTTAAAAGCTCTTGAATGCTTAGACTCTTCGATTCATTTCAGAGTAAGTGTTAATTTTGTGATTAAATTGCTTTTAAAAAATACACTGATCAAAACAATTAAAAGATATTGAGGTTGTGGGTTGATTTTGCACCTACAGAATTGTTTGGTTCATTGTTATATAATTGACAGGTATAATAGGCTGTATGTGATAAAAAATAAATAGGTTATGTAAAAAAAAATACCTAAAGAAATAAGCTTTGTTTGTCAAAAAGAAATTTGTTTTATTGAGTATTTAGGTACACATAAAAGGAAGTAAACAATTTGTACATTTGAAAAAAATTAATAAATAAAAGGTGTTTCTTTCAAAGAAAATTGTTTTTAATAGTATGATTTCCCTAAAAGTCCAGCAGCATTGAACATCTTTGATACATCGATTCAACGTGGCCATTAATGAAGGGCTGAGGTATTCTGTCTAACTCCTCCAAAAAAGGTCTTTTAAATAATTGGAGAATGTGGGAGTGGCGCGTGTCCAGGAACTTGTCTTGAAAAGTTATAAAAAATCTTTATATTACTCAAAGAATGAAGATCCCAGACATAGTAATATGTGGATAGGGGATCCATTTGCAGCAAAAATTCAGGATAATAATTTAAGTATGCATCTAAAAGAAATCCTCATTGACCTACCATCTAATGAAAATCTCAAATTTTTATTTCCTTCTTCTTTATCAAGATCTCAGTTTTGGCTTTACATAAAAAATTGAATACTCTTTTCTTAATGAACTGGCAATGAAAATTCTGATTTAATTATACACAACTTATTTATATTATTTTTATCAAACCATCAAATATATAACACTGAATTCAAATATCCATATAATTTTAAGTAAGCAGAAACATTCATCACTCTAGGAATGTATGATGCTAAAAGTTTGATATACTTAAACCATTTTTGTTTTGTTTTTACAATTTCTATTAATTTTGTTTATTTTATTATGATTTATTACTAAAATCTTTATAATTTGGATACAATTAATAGTTTCATTTTATTGACTTGGTACATTTTATATGTTCTTAGATCACATTTTTTTTATATAAATGTACTTAATACTTTAAAAATCCTTACAGCAATTTGCTGGATTTAAATTATAAAATTACAAATCTGTGAGGTCAAATAGTTTAGTGACCACTACTCTATTAGATTCATGTCCTGAGAATACACTATTTGTTCCATTTGTATGATTCTTTTCTTCAAAAAGAAATAATTAACCAAGTAAGAATGATGTGCCCACAATGGTCATCCATTAAAATGAAGTAATCTCTGATTGCTGCAGCATTAGGGACTACAACAGGTCTAAGGATATCATCCCTATATTAGTAATTGATTAGCTCCATTTCAAATGATATAGAAATAAGTGTGCTAATCAGTAGAGGTGCGAGCATAAACCATGACTTTCCCACCATCAAATCTGACACTTACATGCATGAGTGCTAATTCATAATCAGTGAAAATTGTTTCTAGTGTCATATTCCCTTTAGAAGATAGTACATTTATCATCAGGAATAAGAGAAAAGGGGACTTGTCATTGAAAAGAATATTATGCCATTTGTTTCATCACCAATTCACTTGCATTTTTGATTACTCTCAGAGAGCATGGCAGTGTCTTGCTGTTAACATGATACACACCATTGGTCATTGAGCATACAGCTGTAAAACCTGAAGGCAATTTTGGACAGTTTATATCAAAACTGTTACTACATGCCAAGCCAAGGTATTGTTGAAAAAGACTGGCAGCCATATTTTGGTGTATTTGAGCTGTTAGCATTCAGTAAGTTTTCATTGGGCATTGTTGTAAGTCTACAATTTTGCCCTGATCTTCAGCCTGCATTTCCAGTCTCCAAAAAAAGTTTCAAATCCTAGAAATCACACTTTGTGAAACTCCAATAGCTTTTGCTTCTTCAGATTGTGTTTGGCTTTTAACTGGCCAATAACTCTCCAAGCTTCTGATTTGGTCAAATGATTTGTTGAGAAATGGCACTAACTGAATGTTGATAATTCTTTTTCACTTTGTCTTGTATTAAAATGAAAGCCAAATCTCATTAGCTGGCACTAAAGTTCTATCTTCAAAGTCAAATTCAATATTGGCATACATGAAAAGTTTGAAAATGAGAAAAATTTGCATTTCTGACTTTCTTCTTCCATTTTATGCAATAAAATGTGTTTGTTTTATAAGACTTATAATATCCTTTAATTGTTTTGAGCAGTGTAGTGTGTTTAGTATAACCCTATTTGTAATACTAAATATTATATGACATTATATACCACATAAAACAGTCTCAAACAAGAGTAAAAATTTTAAAATAATATAAAAAAAAGTCTTCATTGTTAACAATTTAATGTTTGTAAGGTCGTAATTTATCTCTTAGAGCACTAATAAAATCTATATTAACAAATCTTTACAAAAACATGGTTTTTACAGTTATTAACTCTTTTCAGTAAAACAGATAGATAAATATTTCGTTTTTTTATTTTCATAACTTCCCTTTTAATCACAGATTTTATAAATCATATTTAGACCATGTTTATACATATGAATTCACTAGACTTAAAAAAACAAACAATTCTACTAAATCTTAAATTTTTAGCTCATTGTTGCTTTTTTCCTTAAAATGTCATTCAAGAGACATTAAATAATTATATTTTGTGTTGATAGTGTCTACAATTTTACCTTATGGCATATTTGTTTGAGAAGGATGCATAATTGCAAACCTTCTGGTCCCTTCCACTTCAGTAGTAGCTCCAATTCTCAACTTGACCCTAAACATTTGTAACGATTTTAATTTCATTTTATACTGTTGGCTACGATTGAGTTATCCTTCAGGGGCAAAAAATGAACCTTAGACTAACAAACTCAATACATATTTAGCATTGCTGTAGTCAGGTTAGT
Organism: Latrodectus geometricus; assembly: GCA_026290005.1. Taxonomy (NCBI): domain Eukaryota; kingdom Metazoa; phylum Arthropoda; class Arachnida; order Araneae; family Theridiidae; genus Latrodectus; species Latrodectus geometricus. The sequence continues at coordinate 26,801 of JAPDSC010150463.1, forward strand.
GAAGGCACTGCTCATAGTAATAAAAAACAACAAACTTGACATTAAGCTATATAAAGATACACTGTGCTAGTTATACTAAAAAGACTGCACATATTAAAAATGTATTGAACTTATTGTATTTCTGTTGTTTTTATATGAACATTTACAATAAAGTTTTTAGCTAGATCTTATCTCTTAATTGTATTTTGATATTAATTGTATTCTTTTTTGCTATTATAATGTAAATTTGATCATTGTGCCAGTAATACATTGTATAACTCTAGATTAAAAAGTAATATATTACAAATATTGACTCCAAATGCTGTTTTAGTTATCCACTATGCATTGCTAAAATATGTAACTCAAAATTTATTAAGTAACTTAATTATTTAAAAAAAAATTAATGAGTGTATAGTTTCTTAATTTATGTTAATACAGTAGATTATTTCCATGTAATACAGTAGTAGCATTATTTCCATGTAAAAAAAAAAAAAAAAAAAAAAAAAAAAAAAAAAAAACATTTTTTTTTTTCATGGAAATTCATGTAGTAGTGACTGTTTGCTGTCACTACTACATGAATATACCTCTTGCTGCATCTCATTTAAATTATTTAACAACTAATTCACTTAATTTGTAGTTTATATTTGACTTACAGCATTCTTACTTAATTTATATTTTATGAAGGGAACACATATGTAAGTTTGGGGGATCTCATTATGAACCTCAATGACAAAAATTAAATTAGGGCGATTAAAATCAACATAGAATATAAATTATATTTTTTTGTATATGATGTACCAAAATAAACAATTATAATTGTAAAAGAATGGCTTCTGATTGAAATTCTATTTTAAGTGTGAAGATATGAAACTTTACAACTTAAGACATAGAATTCACATTACAAAATAATTTAATTAAGGACTTTTCAAAACAGTGTTTTGCATTATAAAATGAAGTCACATGTATAATGCTTAAAAGCTTTTTTTATTTATAAAGTTAAATATTAAAGCCAGAATATTTTTTTTTTTTCATTTGCTTTCTAATATTTTTCTGACTGGTGATATAGTATGAAAGGTAACATATTTGCTGAATAGCAAAAGCAATTCTTTTCCAAAAATCAAAAATATCATCCACCATCTTAAAAAAAGTTTTTTTTTTTTCCTTTCTAATGGTAACACATATTTCAAAAAGAGGAAAAGAAGCATTCTTATTTTTCTTGATGCAATAAAAGTTTTAAAGTGGGATGTTACATTGATTGAAAAAATTTCATGGTTTCATTAAGCAACTTAACTAGGAGTTACAAATCACCATTAAATATGTGATAAATTACAAACACTTATCAAAACTTCAATAGAAAACTTAGTTTTTATTTTAAGATAGTCAGAAATCAATATGCTGACATAAGCATGTTGATTTCTGACTCTATCAATTTAGATTAATAACTACTACTCTGACTTTCAATTCAACAGCTTGTAAGTTCAAATCCTACAATAGGTTGTTTGTTGTGGTTTGTACAAAAAAAAAAAATGAAATGGTTGTTGAGTGGCTAGTATGCTAAGCTGTTCCTACTCAGTTCTGTATCTGACAAAATTTCAAATCACTAACAGAATAAGGGTTTTACTTATATGGGTACAGTTTTTTTTTTTACATTCCCTGAGTATTTTATGTTGCATTTTATCATTATTGTATTATAAATAATTGTTTGATACAATGTTTTCTCTAATTTTCATCTTTTTGATATTTTAGGATATAATTAATATTTACTGTCATGCTTCAAAGGTATGTGTTAACCTTTTTAAAGTTTTCTATCTATTTTATTTACTTCAATATGTTTTTGTATACATATTTGCGTGTATATGTGTGTACATGTATGTGTGAAAACATTTCATACATACATTACTGCAACTAAAATATTAGTTAATACTAATAAAATGTGTATAAAGGATTAAAACATTAGATTGCTTATAATATTATTTAATATTTGATACCATATTGTCATTTTATGTTTTTTCATATTTAATCTAATGATTCTATTACATGACTTAAAATTCTTATGATATTTAATTAAGAAAAAAACAATTCTCTATATAATTTACCGGTTATTTCAATTATATATCATTCACAATTATTTATGTAAAAATTCCTTAAGTTCAAATCATTTTAAAAATAATAGCAAATAACCGAATATTTTTAAATCAAGCTTACAAAATTATATATAATTTACTTTGTAATATATTTATGAATTATTGTATTTATTTTGATTATATGTATATATGTGCACATAGGTCAGATCAAAGATCTATGTGTGTGTATTTTTGGAAATTTTTTATTTTGTGTAATTAAAACACAATTTAAATTTTGTTCACAATCAACAATTTTTTGTCATCCTACATGAAGTTTTTAAATTCCCTTCCTATAAAAAATAGGGCTTTGAGATGTAAAAACCTTCACATTAAATCTGTCTTAAAATTAAACAATAAAGTTGTTTTCTGCAAACATCAGCAAACTTAGAATTAATTTAAAAATGGCCAGTAATTAATGAATATTAAGAAAGTTTTGTTTTATCATAATAACACTTGATTGGATACAATTCTAACATTGCTGCAAAAAATTAGTGAATTGGGAATTTTTACTGCAAATTTTTTTGTATCAAAACTAGAGTCTTGCACAATGGAATTAAAAAGCTATCCTGTAAGATGACAAAAAATTGTAGATAATTAAAAAAAATATACCATTTATTAAAATATTAAATTGTGTTTTATTTTTCTATTCAAAATTTCTCAAAAAAGCATATGAATTTTTTTATATATACATATGCTTTTTTGAATTTTTTGATATATACATATGCTATATTTGATCAGATACAGTAGATGCTCATTTTTGCAAACTCGTAACTATTTTACTAGTGTCAGTTAATAAAATAGAAAAATAATCTAATAAATTGCAAAGATCTTTCTTTTTTACCAATTTATTTTTTCTTTATAAGCAAAATATTATTAGAATTATTTAGAATGCACTATAAAAAAACATAAAATAAAATTTGTGCTGATTCTACTTTCACCACACAACTTCTAACCCTCAAACTGTGTCTGATTTTACTTTTTTCTAACCATCTGATGCTTTTTAATCTCAGCTTCATAGCAAAGCAGATGGGTTTCTCTTTAATGATATTACCATTAAAAGGAATGTTCATTTTTCTCAAACAGTAAAATTTTTCCAGCAGATGTTTTGCTTCTTCTACAATATTTTTGTGAGTGTTCATTTTTTGCTGGTACTGTTTCTTTTCTCAAGGATTTTTTCCAAGTTTTTAAAATGGTCAAAATAATGGTCTTTAGAATTCCATATTTTTTAGAAATTTTCTCATTTATTATTATTATTTATTTTATTATTTTTTTTCTTTTTGTCTATTTCAAAAATATTGTTTACTTCAATTCTTCAACTGTGGCAAATTTTCAATGGAAAATGACTCAGTCTTCCTCTCTATAAACAAAACTTAATAAATTGAGTTGTTCAAATGAAATCATCTACAGAACAGGGAAGAGAAAAGGGTTTTTTCCCTTTCTATGACAAATTTTCAATGGAAAATGACTCAGTCTTCCTCTCTATAAACAAAACTTAAGAAATTGAGTTGTTCAAATGAAATCATCTACAGAACAGGGAAGAGAAAAGGGTTTTTTCCCTTTCTATGTTCTTACATAATATAGGGACAGGAATCAAATTCAGCACAACAGTTGTTTCTGATATTTATGTATTTTTGACTGTTGTTTCCACAATTTCTGGACAGCCTGCACATTTTACTTTGTTGAAGAATGAATCAAATACTCAGGAAAAAGATAGATGAAGGAAATCAAATAAAAAAATATCGGATTATAAAATAATAAAATGAATTTTTAAAAAAAGAAAACTATTTGTTAGAACTGTAAGTTCTCAAAAAAAGAGATTTTACAAAATTTTAGTTCTTAAATGAGAGTAAAATTTATCATTGCATCTGTAGTATCAGGGTAGGAAATAGTCACTAGTTCGTAAAAACATGAGTGTTCCTAAATTAGAGGTTCGTAAAAAAGAGCATCTTCAGTGTTATATTTTATTGGTTTTAGATAAACTTGGTTTGAAAATATGTTATATATTTTTTTTTAATTTTTAATAAAAATTTTAATTAAAAGTCCCACATAATTTCTAATTTTCTTTATATGAAATTTTTTGTTTGATGCAAAGTTTAATATTCTACTGATAAAAATATTTTTATATTGATTAACTATATAGAAATAAAGATAAACTGCTCAGAAGTAAATATAGCTTTTTTTTTCAGGCATGTTTAATGAAAAGATTTTTTAAGAAAAGTGAGCTGCTGATAAAGCAAGCTATAGCTAAAACAAAGTAAAATTGAATTAATTTCAAATTTTCAATGTATACTATTTATATTTTTGCATGTTTAAATCTATTCCATTACATAATTTTATTTAAAACAATAAAACGAAAAATTTATTGTGAAAGAAAAATTGTTGTGAAAACATGTAAAATAATCTTTGTTAGAAACTAGAATATTAGAAAATAATCAAAAAAGTTGAAATTTTATTGATTATATTATAAAAACTTGTTTATTTTCAAAGTAGTAAAAATTTTCAATTGATTTATTTATTAACTACAAGCAATAGTTATTTATAGTGAGGTGAAATGTTTCACTTTATAATTCTGTAATAATTAAAATTATACTACATGTGTAACTAAAAAAATTAGATTAAAATACTTAGTTTTTAAGTGTGGAAGAAAAGCATTAAAATCTTAGTGAAACAAATCATCATAATGCTTCTTCTAATTGGTTCTGTAATTATCAATTCAAACATGTTGTTGAATTTCGATTCATACATTAAAGAGGAAGAATAAAGTAACTAACATAAGAAAAAATTAAAAATAAAAAAAGTTTCAGCTAAAAACAGTCAAATGAAGCACATTCATTTTATAATTATAAAAGTTCAATCTTTTATCTATTTTGTTTTTATAAAATGACAATGATGCAAACATGGCCAAAAATATTTAAAAAACTTATATTATAAAATTTTATTTACTCTTTAAAAATGTCTAAACGTTTTTATTATTATATATACATTTATACAACTTTCTTTTATAGCATAATTGTCATTTTAGATATTTATAATTTTAGGACATGTGTTGGAAGCCAAAACTTACTTATGGCAGAAGTTTTGATGGATTATGGACATTATCTTCTACATGTAGATTTGACACGTCATTCCATTACTGTGTATCAAGTATGTTTTCAATACTTTCTTTGATTTCTTTTATCTGATATTTTGTGAATTGCATTGCTTATATTTTATTTTTCATCAGGAAGTTTTGAATATACTTACAAGAATATTGGGTGGGACTAATCTTCGCATTGCTGCAGCTCATGAAGATATCGCATATGCATACTATGTCAATGAGTACAAAACTGGTGATTTTAAAGAAGCCTCGTAATTATGCTCTTTTACTATAAATATTTCAATACTTTTTGGTTAATTTTGCATTAAGGTCTTTATGTAAAGTTAATGTTGAATCATTAAACTATATTCTAACCCTATCATTCCTTCTGATAGATCAATGTGCCACTTTTTTTAATTCATTAAAATTCCCCTTTGCTTTATTTTAAACAAGCATCTTAATTACATTCATTTTTTAAAAACTTTTGTTCTTAGCTCTTATTATAAAATTTATGTTTAATCAATTGACGGTGCTAATGAAATTATTTTATTTTCATAACTTAATTTTCTCTTTTTGTTAATAGTTCCATAAAATTCTGCACTTTTTTTCTTTTTCATATTTTTGATTTTATCATATTTTTCATATTTTGTGAAATAGTTTTTATACATAAAAAGATATAAAATGGTATTAGTGTGATTTATTATTACTTTTTAATCAAAATAATTTTTATTCCACTCACAACAGTTTCATAAAAATTATCTTGTAAAATACTATTTTAATTTTCAGAGTGCTGTATTTCAAAATGTAAATATTTTTCTGAAGTTTAATTTTAGATTAATTTATTTTTATCATTTAATCTCATTTAATGTTACTTATTAATTATTCGATTATTATTCACTTGTGATAACTTTTATTATTTCATATCGTATGTTGTATAGCCACTATAGTACCTCATACAATATTGGTTTTTTTTTTTTTTTTTTTTTTTTTTTAATAATTTACTAGAAAGATTGAATTTAATTGAATGCTCAGTATAATAATGATTATGCAAAAAATTACATAGATGATTTTAAAATTAAATATGAAGGATTATAAAAAGTAATTACATTTACTGAAAATTTATGATAAATATGGAAATTGAAATTCTCAATCAGCCTATAATAAAATTTTTAATTTTGCTGAAATTTAATACATTTATATAATTTTGCTCTTAATTAAATGTTTCCATATTTTAGGGACCATATAGATAAAGCTAATAAAATTAAGGATAGATTGTTGGACTGTGATCATTTTCTGCTCCCATCAGTTAAAAGAATGTCGGGTAAAATTATTATAATGTTATTAATGAAAGTTTTTTTCATGCAATTTTTTTATCAATTGTTATGATTGTTTTCAAGCTTTATCATGGTATCTTATCTATTATCATGAGTGATTTGCATCATTCATGAAAATTGATAATTGAATGCTATCATATAAGTAATATTTTTAATGTCTAATTGAAATATTTTTATAAAAATACCTTTGCTTAATATCATTATTTTTTCTTCTTGGTGATCTAAAAATGTATTTTTTTTTCTATTAAAGATTCTTATTTTTCTTTCTTATTAATCAATTATTAAGGAATTAATTTTCTTCTAAAGAGAAAAATTAATTCCTTATCTGTATAATATATTAAGTATCTGAATGAGAGGGATTTTCAAACATTAATTACAAACTGAAGTGAGGTAAAATATTTTTGAGAACCATCAGCCATTATTATATGTAAGATTATTTTTCATCTAGTGATTGTTAAACTGTAATATTTATTTAAAGTAATTTTTAGTATAAAAGAAATCAGGTAAAAAAATATCTAGTAGTTATCTTTGTTAAACTGCATATTTCTTGAAAAATTAAATATTTTTTTTATTTTACATTAGGAATCTAACCGACATGTTTTGTTATTTTATAACTAATATAAGTGCTTAGGCTTCAGGCCAAGAAATTTATGAATAAATTAATGATGTGTTGAGTGTAATTTTTTTTATGAATAAATAACTGATGTGTTGCGTCCTATTGTGTGATAGCCTTTTTCATTCAAATGATTGTCTATATTAATGTTATTTCCTATGTCAAAAGCCAGCAAATATTATTATGAAACCCAGTGTCTTCTGGAATATCTGTCATGCACATCATGCCAATATTACCAGCTATTTTAGATAATATAGGCTAGATTTTTTCAATACGAGCAAAAGTTAGCAGTTTCTTTACAAACTATCTATAAATATGAGACTTTTTAGGACATTTCTTTTGTGAATTGTAACCATTTTTCAGGTTTATAACTGCTTTTCTCTTCAAGCAAGCTAAATTGCTGAATTATTTTACCTCTCTATGGAACATAATATTGCAAGGTGCTACTATCTTGCCAAAATATTTATAAATTTTATTTCCTTTATGTCATCCTTTATTGGGATGTCCATTAATAACAAATCAGATGATATTTTATTGCCATATGCATTTCTAAGTTTCAAAAATTCATTATTACATTATGTAATTGGTTTAAAATATGTAAAAAATAGAGAAATAATAGTTTGTACATTTTTTACATAATCTTTAAATGTATAAATTTTCCCATGTTCAATGCTGATCCATTTCTATTGGTTACAAAATGTTTGAGTTTTGATATTCATCTGAATTTAATAAAATAAACATTGATTTCATATTGAAATAAAAATGAAATATTTATTTTAAACAAATCGCTACCTAAATAGTTATAGCAGTAATTATATTTAATTATCAAAATGTGATTTTTGTACTCCTTTAAAAATTCAAAACATTAGAAATGCTGGTGGACCTATCATTTTGGTTTGCATTATAATACTATCTTCAACTTTACTAGCTTTTTTCTGAAGTTTTGTGTTTGGTTATATATTTTGCTTATAAGTAATTCAAAATATATAACCAATGATTAAAAATTCATGTCACCTTTTTTTATATTATTCAATTCACTTTTGTCTGAGGAAAAAGTCTATCCCATTAGAAATAAGAATAATTGCTTGAAAAATATACTCTGGTTTTTTATGCCATTTTAATATTTGTTTCTGTAATTTTTTGAAGTTATTTTAGAAAATGTCTTGAGTAGTTTTAAAATGGACTGCTTTTATTCCTTTTAAGTTTCAATATTTAAAAGTTTCAAGTATTTTAAATAATTCTGAAGCACAAAGAAAATAAATTTAGATATATTCTATTATTTATAGCTTTAATTATGGAAGAAATTGCAATTGACAGCAATGATGCTGCTACTCAAGAGCGACTTTTTGCTGGTGCTGAAGAGTTACATCTACTTGCAGTACGAATCACTAAACAGCATTTAGGGGAAATGAATGTACTTACTGCAAAACACTACGGCAATTTAGGAAGGTTATATCAATCAATGAAACGATTTGCAGTATGTATTATTTAGATTATAATAATTTGAGTAAAACAAATATAAAAGTCTTGATATAAAGTAAATGATTTTGTAGTTGTATTAAATTTATTAATATAATAGTTGACTATTTGATAATGGAAAAGATTCAGATAATCATTATCAATACTAATTATTGTTTATTGTATCTAACCATACATGTACTTTAATTTTAAGTTTATTTTTTATACAATATTATTTGTAACAATTAACAATTATCTTATACTTGGATGTATGTTAATTTTTCAAATTATTAGAATTAAATATTTTTTGGTCCAGCAGAACCAAAACAAAGTCAGCAAAATTGTTTTATGATTTTGCCAATCTATCAAACTATACAGAGATGATAAAAATAATATTCAGGAACAAAAATAAAAACACATTTTTATTTTCAAGCATAATTTAGCAATGGTAGCTGAATGCCATTGAATATATCATTGCAACTTTTTTGATACTACATGAATTCTATTTAACTCAAATTTTAAAACAAAAATGCAAACACATTTTTATTTTCAAGCATAATTTAGCAATGGTAGCTAAATGCCATTGAATATATCATTGTAACTTTTTTGATACTACATGAATTCTATTTAACTCCAATTATCTAGGGCCATACTATGTTGTTTTTTGTGACTCCGCTTCATTAAATCCCACAACGTTTTCAGTACTTTATATATGTATGTTGGATGTAGAATTAATGAAGGTATGCCTTTATCACAGTAATTATTTCACAGTAAACTTTAGTTCACTGTGAAATAATCACAACCAGCATTTTTCAGTTCCGTACTGCATGCTATCTAACAATCAAACCTGATTCACGATGTCAAGACTTTGTATGTGCAGTGGAGCATTTCACACCTCATCGGTCAACAGCCTCTACATTGACTCTGTAACATACATTCTTTGAATCTACAAGCACATCAAACTTTCACTTAATTACTATTTCAGGAGTTATTTCACTCTGAACCACCCATTAAAAACGGCCAGTTTTAATCCCTCATTAGATATTTTTTTAACACTTGCCTTTTATGTACTCTTCCCTTTTGTGCTAAGTTTCAGCCTTTTTAAATGAGATCAATCTTCATTTAACTCAAGTTAAGATTATTGACTACTTTATATTTCTGTATAATTTTTGACAAGTACAATGTTTCGATTATTAGCTCTATTTCATAAAAATAATGCTGCTCCCACTATTTTCATGTAAATATATAGTTTATAAAGTTTTTATCAAAATCATGATTACTACTGTATTTTTATTGATGGATCAAAAACAGAAGGACATGTCAACTGTGGTATTGTTCATGGCAATACTATCTATAGTTATGCCTATTCTATTTACACTACAGAATCTTCCATTTGTTTGTTCTATTCACACTGCTATTCTGTTTTTTGTCTTCACATGTTTTGCTGTTCTAATGGTTCTTCACATCATTAATTAGAAATTAACTTGTAATTTCTATATTTACACTGATAGTAGGAGTGCTGTGAACTAACATAATTCTCCTACACATTTCCATCCCGTTATTTATAAAATGTTAGTTTTGCTAACTGAATTATAATGCTTTTGAGATTCTATTTTACTGGATACCTAGACATGTTGGCACTACCTGCAATGAAGTATCCAACTTTGCTGCTAAAGAAGGTAATACCCCATTAAGCAACAAGCAGTCACTTATGTCAACATTAAACATTCAGTCTCGACTATACCTATTTTATTTGGCAAAATTCCTAAAATAAACAAGTAACAAACTTTTCTATATCAAACCTCTCCTTCAGAATTGGAACTTCATCCCATACAAGTGTGATGATATCATTTTATCTTGACTACAGAATAGTGATGCTTGTCTGATATATATTTAATGAAACAGCACCTCTGTAATTGAGTTATAAAAAAATTTTAAACATATTCCATATCTTAATTTCATATCCCAATTTTAATCGCTATAGTCTCACCTTTTCCCACATGCTGTCTTAAATTTACTTGACTTGAGAAAACACCACATTGCATTCTTAAGGACTATCAAAGTTTTGCATCGACTTTAATATCTTCTCTTTGTTCCATTTTTATTCTTAAGTAAGCTTCAAATTTATACCATTTTACTAGTGCAAGTCTGTGTTTTTTCCACTTTTTAATTGATACTTTATATTTTTTATTTGATAGATTTTTAACCATTTGTTTAATGCAATATGTCCTTTTTTTGTATCAGAAAAAGACACTTGCTCACCAGTAATCAAAAATTATTTTCAATCTTTCTTAAGCATGCTTCTCCATCTTTCGAGTGTTTTGCAACACTGTTTGGCATTTGCATGAGGGAACATTCCTTGATTCCTAAAAATATTTTCAAAAATCTACTTCCTGATCAGAATAATGCTGACATAATTCTGTGGATATCTATTCAATCTTCTCTTCATTTGATTAGTTGTCTACAGCTTATTCTGTGAATATGATTCCAGTCTGCAATGCTATTCTTGTATTTGTTGAGCTACTTGCCACCCTTTTTGTTGAAGTAATTATCTTTAATCAAACAGAATGTATACCTTATTGCTGTTTTAAAAAATGTTTTTGATACAGTAAACTAATTGCCAAGGATATGCCTCCATTTTTTCCTCATAATCTTTCTTAGTGCATCTCCAGCAAGATTTCTATATATTTTCACTTCATTTCCGTTTTTGCTAAATCAGACTAAATGTAATATAATTTTTTTCCTTAAAAAAATGCATCAGTCTTATTTTCATTTGACAGTATTTAAGAATTTTAATCATTTTTGAAACAAATATGAAGTAATGTGTATAAAGAAATAAGATAACTGATTGGTTATAATGCTTAAAGATCTAAGAAATAAGAAATATTAAATAGTTTTCAGTTTGTTATTTTGTATTCTACATTTTATGATCAATTGTAAGGGAAACCAAGAACTACTAAATTAAATCTTATTTTAAATACAACACTTATAAAGTTTATATTCTTCAGATAATTATGAGATATGAAAAAAATCTTTGAACTATACTTAATACTTTATGAGTATGAATTCTATTTAAAGGTTTGGTATCCAGTAGCTTGATTAATAGTCATTAAAGGGGGGAGATTATAACCACTAATTGTATACACATTTGTTGAAATAAGCATAATTCCATTTCTATTGTTGTTTTCTGTCATTGCCAATTCATTATTCAATTAATTTTGCAATTTTTCATTAATTTCAGTGTGCTGAGGAAATGCAATTGAGAGCCATCTCTATTAAAACATCGCTTTTGGGGCCAGATGATTATGAAGTAGCAATTTCACTGGGTCATTTAGCATCATTATACAACTATGATATGTTACTTTATAAAAAAGCTGAAGATTTACATTTGAAATCTATCAAAATTGGTAAGTACTAAACAGGGATATCAATTCTGTATTTTAAAATGCATATAGATATTTATAGCAAATATTATTAATTACTATATTTGCTGAAAAGAATTAATCTATGGCATGATTGCTATTGTTCACATGCCAGATCTCTTGTGGCAAATAAGAAAAAATTATGTTCAATTCTATCTTAGTTCATAAAATTCATTATTAATGTTTTTAACTGCATTAGCAGTGCATTTTTAGTTAGAAGAGAGTTATCACTGTTATTTCATAATTTCTCCATTGACTTATTTTTGCTAATTTATTTGAATTTCTTTAAAAATATAATAGGATTAGGAAATTTGAAACTTCTTGTGTTGTAATAATATTTCTAAGAATCCGCGTGTATTTATTGAATTAAGTTAACATACTTTTGATATCAGTATTGTATAACTATCAAATGTAACAATGTTTTTGTCAAATCTGTTACAACTCAAAGTTAGTTTCCAGAAATGTTTAAAAATTCTTAATCAGTTTACACATACTTTCTACTGCAAACATCGCAGCATTCTAAATAATATAAAGTTGAGTATTATTGATGATTATTTTAAATGTCTTGAAAATTTAAAATTCCATAATATATAATGGAAAATCTCCCTCAAAAAGTTTCTTTTGCTTAAATGATTTTTGGATGTCTTACATAATTTTTTAAATATTATAAGTGCCTTTATATTCTCAAGATCATATAATAATATTTTTGTTTCTATAGCGTGCAATTTAAAATTTTTGTCTTCCTTTTTTTTTTTTTTTACCTATTTTAGAATAATAAAAGTATTTATTGTTAGATAATAGTGTAATCTTTTGTTACTTATTTCTTTTCTCATGAGAATTATATTTTGAAGCGCTAAAACAATAGCAAGAAGTATTCTAAGTTTTTTTTCTTAAAAGAGTCACCTACTTTTTTAAAAAATCATTCACAAATAATAAATAAAAATTGATGTTTATGAAATGAAATATTTGTGGAAAATTATGATAAATAAACAATGTTGTTTATTTATCATTTTATTTGTTTTTAATATTTTCCCTATGATATTGTAGTTTCAATTGTACAATATTCATTTAATTTTGTCTTAAATTTAAAAAAATTGTTTTTGTTATCAACCCTTTATAGGTATAGCACAATTTGGCAAGGCCTACAGTGGATTGGAATTTGAATATCGGGGACTTCTTAGAATATATACTCATTTTGGAGATTCTGATAAAGTAACAAAACTGTATTCAGAGTTGCATGATTGGAAATCACTTAGAGATCTAACAGTGGATAATGAAAATAAAACGTCTCCATTGAAATTTCCTGTTCTCTCAATTAAACCAGAAGAAATAATTAATTATTTTTTCAATCAGTTTGATACTAATTGTTTAGCATAGCAGTATTACCTTTCCAAGAATTGTTTATACATCATTATATCATTCCTATTTTGGCATGATAATACTGGTTAATATTTTATTGTATTGTAAATAAATATAATGTGTTTCAATGCCATCTTATATATAATGCCATCAATATTTAGGTTCAATAACTGTATTGTGAGATTTGCCTTCTTTTATTGTATTTTATAATGAAAAAGACATTGAGTTTAAATAATATTTATTAAATAAAAAAATTTTTGGAAATTGATTCAAATGTATGCATTTCTGTATTTTGATTCTTTTCATATTTTCCTTTTTACCAAACCTTGTTATAATCTTGAATTATAGTTTAAATTCCACTACATGTAATATTAAGCGCTTCTCGTTGTCAAAAGTGGTACTATTTGTGAATATTTCTGGCTATAATAATTGCATTTTATGAAGAATAATCTCTTCCATGCTTTTTTTCTCCACCTTTTGGAATATATTATAAGTACCTCTGAAAAATGTTCTTTAATTGATGGAAATTATTTTAAAAAATGAATTTAATTTAAGTAGCTGAAATAAAAAAATTTTCAGTTTTAAAATATCATTACCAATGTATTTCCAATCCATGTGTGTAAATATTCTTTTAGCTTTTCATTTATTATTGTCTATGTGCAGTATGATTAAAAGTAATTTTGAATTTGATTGAACTTTTTTGAGTGCTTTTATGATGTCTCTCAATGCTTTCCATTTCTTTAAATATAAAATTGATTTTCTTCACATCTTCAATTTTTTTTATAATTAAATAACACTAATTAAATTATTTATAATAACATCTACATGCTGTTACTTTTAACAATTAATAGTTTTCTGTGTTTCTCCCTTTTGACACAAGTGTGGCAAACATAAATAAGAAAAATCTGTTTGAAAGGCAAAATACGTACTATAGTTTTAAAACAGTTTTCTACTTTTGAAATTAAATTTTTAACATTTAATTAATTTCTAACATTTTGTGTAATTATATTTTCACAAATTAATCTAAATGATAGCCAAATTAATCTAAATTTCACAAATTAATCTAAATGAGACTAAATGGTAGCCATGCTAAATAATATGGATACCATTTAGTCTCATTAATTAATTGTAAACAATGTATGAGCAAACTTATTTTTTATCTTGTTTTTGTTTTTTAACATCTGTGTATATAAATACCTAGTTAATTTTATATTTACTTTGAAATTCTTACAGCTTCACAAATTACTTTTTAGCTAAGCTTTAAATTTTATTGTGAAGAATGTTACAATTCTAGCTTCCCAATGATGTAAATATTAAAAAAACATAAATTGTGCTGATGTGTTATATTTTATTCCTTTTTTGTAACTGTGGAACTATTATCTTTTAAAAGTTTAATTTTATTGAATAAGTCGAAAGGCATATTTCTCTATTCTTTAGAATTTGTTTTGTTACTAAAATTAGGTTGATTTTTCATGTTAATAAGTCTATATATTGTGTTATAATGAACAAAAGTTATTTCAATAAAATGTGTAAAATAAATAAAGTCTAATTTATTACAATGTTTCCTTATTTTAGTGTTTTTAAGCTTACCTTCCAATATCTATTTCCTTAAAATATCTGCATTTTTTACCTCTGATAATATATCGATAATCAAGTCATTTCAGAAGATATGCTGTTAAAAATTAGTTATTAATATTTTTGAATTATTTATATTTCAATTAAAGAAGCTATTAGCCACTTATTATATTTGCAATTGCAAGTCAAATTAAAAAGACTGAAATGATTTTTTTGTTGGTAGCTTTATAACGGCTTGATGCTCTTTAAATTAATATTATAATTTGTTTTCTTACTGTATGTGTGCATTAATTTGCATTAAAACAAAAATTATGTGAAAAATCTTACGATAAATTGAATAACAAAGAATTTATGCCTCTACATAAGCGGTCCATCGAAATATATACCACAGGCCAGGTTGTGTGTTTGAAGAATGTATTTCAAAGTGAGTAAAATGAGGTTATAAAGAAATTGGGGCAACTACATTTTAATGCAAATCTCACAAAAATAGATCAGTCCTTTTTGTCTAACTAGCTTTGAGCAGCATTGTATTGTAAAACCATAAAAAAAAATTAACTTAAGCAAATTCTTGTTTTAAATTTTTTTTT
>JAPDSC010150473.1:0-11307 GCA_026290005.1 Latrodectus geometricus
AAATTGAAAAAAAGAATTTTTAAAATTTTAACTTTTATTATAGGAAATTTTATTTTTATTCGATACTTTCTACTTTAATTCAGATCTTGAATTGGGAAAACCTTTATTTCCAATAATTTACACTTCTCTAATTCAAATTTAAAACAGGTAATTATATTAAAATTTATTTCATTTTCATGCAACTTAAAATTAAATTTTTTAATGGATTAAAAATCATTGAAAATAATTTGAAAATTAAATACTAAATCAATACAACCTAAATACACTGAATAACAAAATTAATTTACTGAATAATAATCTTTTCAATTTTTATTCGCAAAATCGAATAGAATTATTTTACAAATCTATGATAGACCAAACAGTTTTACTTATTAAATATAAGAGAAAAAATGTAATCAACTTTTATGAAAAACTTAGGAAATTTGGTGAAAACTGAATAATAAATTATTAAGAATCAGTATATATTTTAGTATAAATTAAATTTTTTCTCTTCATACCTTATAAAGCACATTGATAAAATTCTGAATTCCATGAGGCAGAATGTGACAAATAATGAAATCATACAAATTATATAATTATATAACCATCATTTATATATATATATATATATTACTCACATATGAAATTTATTCCTATAAAAGTTTTATAAATTATAAAAGTTTTAAAAGCATATATAATTGGGTAGGATAAGAATTCCAAATACTAAGAAAAATTTGGAATACAATAGAAAGAATATATGTTGATATTATTTTAATTTGAGATGAGAAAAAATATATTCCACATTCTACTTAATAGTCGTTTGTATCTAACTTCAGATAGCAAATAGAAATTAAACGAATTATAAGTAGTGATAAATATTCAAAAACTAATTTTTAAATGAAAGCAAAGTGTAGTCATTCCAAATATAGTGTGTTTCTCATATGAAAGCAAAAGGTAGTGATTCCAAATATAGTGAGTTTCTCACATGCATCATATATATATTGTTCAATTACACACATATGTTTATGTGTAAAATAACATAAAATACAAGAAAACAAAAAAATATCTCGACTAGTTAGATCTTTATTAATGAAATTTGAAAAGATTTATTCTTTTGACACATTTTTACTGGATTTTTATTTTCATCAATATTATTATTTAAAAAAATACAAGGAAATGATTTTTATTTAAAAGCAGTAAAATTTTATATTTTACTATAAACGGAAATAAATTTCAAAACCTGAAAAACAATTTCTCGAAGAAATATGCTTTAATTTAAAATCATTTATATTCACTAAAATGAAATAAAACCAGAAACTTAATAGTCAAAACGCATTTATCAAAGAAATATTAATTCACAAAATAATAATTTGAAAATCCTTTTCATGTGTTTTAATAATAACAAATATTTTGTAAATTAAACATGATAAGTATTTGAAGAAGCATTGTAAGGATTATATTAATCATTTTTAAGGTATGGAATGAATTATGAAATGTTCGATTAAATGTTTATCATAAAAACTACAAATTTTTACATTATATGCCGAATTTCAGAAATGTATGACAGGCTTACAACAAAAATACCAAGAATTTTGTTAATCTGTCATTAATAAAATAGTTTTAACTAGAAACATGAAAATAAGATTAACATAAATAAGGAAAAAATTATAGCTCCTGCGTCAGTCTCTTATTCAAAAACTAATATTAATCTCAAAATACATTCGTATTTATACATTTACAACTTAGAATGTAAAACAATTAAAAATGTGTTTAGAATAACAAAATAAGCTTTTAAAAAACGTCCATTATTATTAATGAAAGATAATTAATTTGCTTAATACGTCATCCTAAAATTAAATTGTAACACATGTTTTTATATTTTTATTTATTCATTGACGTTTCAATTAGTTTTAGTTTCATTGTGTAATTGACAATTTGTTAATCAGTGTTTTATACCATTTTTAAAAGTAACAGCAGGAGTTTGCTCTCAATGTTTGTAAAAAAAATGGAAAATTAATGAATTTTAGTTAAAAGTTAATTAATTTATTATAGAATCAAATATGAAAGATACAAAATATACGACAGCCAACCAACAAATCTTAACTATCAAATTTCTTTCTTTTTTTGTCGAGTGCAAGCAACCATTCACAAAAGGAAAGGACAAATACAGAAGAGAGAGAAAGAGAAAGTACATCCATGCCCAAACCGGGATTCGAACCCAGACCTCCTTATCCGCAATCAAGCACGCTAACCACTAGACAGAGTAAGCGGCAATTCATTATATAAAAATTAATTATTGAAAAATTTTTGTATAAAATTAGTGATATCTTATAAACACCAACTGTGTAAATTTCTTAGAATGTTTTTTAAATGTTTGCTTCTAAGAATATAATACAGAATAATTCTGCCAGTTATTGTAAGTTTCTTGATATCATAATCCATCTTAAGAATTTAGAGTTAAGTGATTTAATAGTTTTTATTAAGTTAATAATATTATTTCATTTTTATATTACATGAAATCATTTTATACGTATTATATATAAAATACTTGTGTAAATTTGTAAATGTTTTTGTATCATATGGTAAGATGGAAAACCTCTAATAAGAGTATTCCACTATTTGAAAATAATCAGTCATTAAATTTTCATTTCTTGTGTTCATTTCGCTAGAAAAAAAGGAACAAATCTTACCACAACAAAACATCTTTTTTTATCACCATGTGAATGACAATTCAAGAAGCATTGTTCACTTCATCCTTTACGAATATGTGATTGATTCAGCTACTCTGTTAATAAAATATATATAGACATGCTTTTTGTATTGTAATATTTTTTTAATGGTTTTCACAGATTTAGAGGAATTTTTTCAAATTTTAAAAAAAATGTAATTTTTAAAATTGTTTTTCATGTTTATTCTAAATTTAAATTAAATGGGACCTATCTACTTTCCGGTAATGGTAATACTTATGAATATTATAGTTAAACTATTAAACTTTTTATAATATTTATTTCTGTAGAAAACTGCTACACGTTAATATAGAAATTAAACTGTTTTTCAGCAATCGGGAGATTAAAAAAAACGAGTGGTAATATTCCCGAATTTTTTTTTACATTCAGAAATGTTTTTATTAATTATTTTATTAATTACTATAAATCCCGTAAAAATATTCAATAAATTCTTGAATCTTAATTATGAATAAAACATATGTTCAAATATATTTGAAATTATTATTCTAGAAAATTCGTAGTAAATTTTAGTTGTAGACTTTATTCTTAACTCCCAAGCAAAATAATATAATGTAAACATTAAAAGATTCTTTATTTAAAAAAAAAAATTTCAAAAAGCATTTTATCAGCAAATTTATAATTTACCATTATTATATGAGTTAATGAGTAACATATTTTAAAAGATTTTTTGCTTAGATTAGTGGTTTTCATTGATTTAAGCAAATATAAAAATGATTTTTTTTTTTTTTGCATTGAAATGCAATTAAGTATTTACACCTTTGAACTTGATGAATTTTATAGAATTCTATATTTAACGAACACGTTTGTGTAAATAGTTTGTACATTGGTGTAAAACTACGTTTTATAAAATTAAAGTTTTCAAAGCATACTTGAAGTATCAATTACAAGCTGAAAAAATGAAGGATAATTAATGTGGTAAGCTTTATATGATTAATGGGAGTTCTCACCTCAATTCAATAATTTGATTATTGTAAGCATAGTTACAATGAATAGTTAATGCAATGTATGTTAAATAAAGTAACTTATTTAAATGATAAAAATTAATTATTCACATAAAATTGAATTTTATAATAATAATGGATAAGACGAAGCATAAAAATGAGGATAATAGTGAAAATAAAAAATAATTTAAAAGTTAAAGTGAAATCGAAAACTATTTAACAGTTTTTGATCCAAATAGTATGTAAATAATAATTTAGGAAATGTTATTTAATCACATATATAAATATTATCTTAGAGACATAAGAAACAACTTTTCATTTGTAGTATTTTGATAATTTAAAAATATTATAAATTTAAAGTTTCTAGTTAAATACATTATGGACTTGATATTTATAAAGATAATAAAACTGCTTATAGTAAACAAAATATTTTCTACTTATAAAGAAAAGTCATGTTTTCTTGTAAAATGTATTTCATAAAATATTTAATGCCAATATTTAAACATGTAAATTCATAGACCGCTGTACAAATACTTTACATTTTACGAAAAATATACTTCATGTTAGACTTTAATTAACTTCTATTTTCCTTACATACATACACAATTGTGTGTAAACATACGTTAACTAACTAAAATAAAAGAAAGAATGAAATATGATTAAATAAGATAATTTTTCATAAATTTATTTTTAATTGTGGCTACCTTTTTAATTCATAAGATTTAAAGTTGCGAAAATCAAAATTTGTAAAAGCATAAATATTTATTTCAGTTAAACTATACATTTTTAATATTTTTTTTTGTTATATCAAAGTTTTAGAACATTAAATTTTTGCCTGAAGAAGTATGTCACATTCAAACATCAATTTAATAGTAAGGAAACATATATATAATTTAGACAAGAAATATTAATCCATTTAATAAAATATATTATTTTAAATACATTAAAAATTAAAAAGAGATGTTTATTAAGATGTGAGAAATGTTTTTACGGGAGCGAAATGTTTTTACGGATATTAAGTCTGAATTCGGAAATTAACATTCTCTGAAACAACTTATGCACAAAATTTACCTTTGATGTTAGAAACATTTTCTAAGTAAAAATAAATAATTCTTGCTATTCAGGAATACTATTTAAAATTTTATTAATGCATTTTAATAACAAAGTACAGATTAAATATTTGATATTTTATTATTGGTAAATTGAGAATTATTTGTTATCCAAAGGTATTTGCTTAAAGAAAATGTGTTCCATTTTAATAGGAACATAAAAAAAAGGACATAATCTTATAAATTTGTAAAACATTGTTTGTTACGCATAAGAATGCATGATGTTAAAACTTTTTTCACTGATGTCAAACTAATGTAGGAATGAAACACAGTAAATATAATTCATTCTTAACATTTTATAATATTGCATAACCTAAGAAAAATACTTCATTCTTGATGAATCTGTTTTTGTATAATTTGTTGATAAAAAATAATTTTTTTTGATTTAATTAAAGCTTAGGAAGTTATGAATTTTATTTTTTAAAATGTTTCGCATATATTATCGAACTTATTCAATTAGTAAGAAATCTCTATAATCCAATACAATTATTGAAAATAAATATCAATTATTTAAAAGAAATAATTATGAAAAAATGTCAAATGTAAAATAATGTATTATAATTCAAAATTTCCAATAGAATATTAGGAAATAAAACAAATCTTATTTTAGGAGAAGTAGTATTAAAAGTTTGAGTTTATCCTATAGTAAGAAACTTCTATTTTGACTTAATCCTAATAATTATGATCTAAAATGATGTTTAATATCAATGAGAAAAATAATTTTATCTTAGATAGAGCTCCATGTGCGACAATTGATCTGAAGAAATCCATTTCAAGAGTGGATATTTCAAATCATATTACTTACGAAATAAAATTTCGGTAAGTATTTATTAAGTAAACTAAATTAAAAAGAATAATAAAAAAGAAAGCAATTAAAAGAAGAATGGTCTGTTGAAAATAGTTATTCAAGTCCAAAAATTAATAACAACAAAATCTCACAGGAAACTGAAACTCCTATGAAAACAAAACTGCAAAAAATAAATATCATTTAGATGCATGACAATGTAGGAAGAGATATGACATATTTCCTTCATGCTTGAAGAAATGCTGTCGGCAAGATCCTTAGGCAATTTGTTATATTTACTTTTTGTGACCGTTCTTTCAGCAGTTTTTCTTACAGTACTGAAGACTGGACATATTACAGACTGATACTACAGACAATACAGATTTTATTGATCAGCATGTAAAATATTATAAATTAACCAATAACAAACAGCAAACGTTATCTATATATGTTAATTCTTTAAACCTCTGAAGAAATATTTTTTAGATAATAAACATATTACAAACAAAAGCAAAATGCAGCATCAATATTTATTACTATGTGTTATGAAAATAGAATTTTGAACTTATGAAACACGTATTTGTTAATTTTCAAAAAAAATCAGTATTTTTTGCTGAAAATACTCTTGTCAAATATCAACTTCTAATTTGCATATCAGTTGTATAATTTATGTTGAATTGTATAATTTATATGAAATTACGAAATGTGTGAAAATCTTTATACGAAATATCTCATTAAATACGCAAAAAGTAATTATAAAATTTATATATATGTAAATGTTAACTACATTATAATTGGAAAAATATAGCTTTTAATTTAACGCATAAATTAATTAACAAAGAGCGATAAATCAAGTCAATTTCGTTATGAAAGACCTCGAGATATATTGAAAATATTCACTAATTTCTTTTTAATTTTACAAATAAAAATTAATTATCCAGCAGTTGATAATTAATTTTAAAAACATTATTTACATAATAAATCTTTGATATACATGATTTAAATTTTTAATTGTATAATTTTAATGCCAGGAGATAAATGTGCATATATTTATATGTAATAAAAAATGAAAATCATAATTAGTTTTTTTATGCATTTTTGTCTATAATGGAAATAAGTCATACATCTCTTAAGCATTATCTTGATAATTTATCTCTTGAGCAGTTTATAGAAAATAATTAAAATATTTAATATATGCTTTTATTTATTTGACTTTTTTAATTTCTTTTTAATAATATTTGTTCCGACAGTAGTTTTTAGACAGTTATTGAAAAATTAATGTAATTAATTTAAATGAACATATAAGTATAAATATTATTTTAATATTAATAATAATATACCCAAACACTTGAAAAATCTGATAAATATATAGGAAAAAATAAGATTAAAACAAGCTATAATTGTGAAATATTTTAAGAATATTAATATCAAATATTATTTTCAATGTATGCAATATTATATTAAATTAACTTTATATTAATAATAAAATAATAAAATTAGTACAAGAAGTAAAAATTTTTTCAATACACAGAAACTTAAAAAGTAATCTTTCAAGACTAAGAGATTTAAAAATTAAAACAAAACATTTTATCCATCAACTGCTAATTTTTAAAATTAATTTTTCCAATAAAATTTTATAAATGATTTTAACATGTTGCTTTTTTAGTTTACATATCTAAGAAGATATCTTGTTCATGATAAAATATTCTTGGAAAATTAAAATGTAACATAATTATATTTTTCGTATTATATATTTTAAATATTTTTCACATGCCTGCTCAATATTTTTTCTCATATCAAAACAAATATATTATTCCTCACTTTATAATAAAATGTAGTAAATTAATTTTTGAGTTGAAAAATAATTCAAGTATTTTTATAACACAGAATAGGAATTTTAAAAATTCACGAACATTTATAACCAAATGCCATTCTAAAAATGCTGAATTTCTATGAAAAAAGAGACAAATGGCAATTTTACATATTAGTTTGTGGTTTTATATTACTTTGATTTATCCCGTGAAGCAAAGCCTAACTATGCTAAAAAGTTAATATGTTGTGGAGCAAAATTAGGACACTTAACTTTGCTCCACAACAAATCAACTGCAGAATTAATTTTATCCATTAAACATAAAAAGGAAAAAGATTGGCGTAGTACTTAGTTTTGTTTCTTTCTGTGGAACAATAATTACAAACTTATATTTAAATAGATGTTTTATAGGGCTAAGAAAAAAGACATTAACTTACTTTAAAATTTAATAGGAAATTTTAATTTCTGATTATTCAACAAAAGATTTGTAAAAAAAATGTATTGAATTTCATATTTTATATAAAAGTTAAACAGATTATATAAGCTTGATAAATATCCATTTCATTATATGAACTGTTAAACTATCTTGATTGTTTTCAAAACAGGGTGTACCTATGAAATGAACAAAAATCAATTTGTTATTGCTCTACATATCTTAAAATTTAATGCGCTTGTTTAGTTGGTAAATCAAAAAAATCTATTTCAATTATCATACAAGATTTATAATTTTAAAGGAAAAATATTATACGGCTACAGGTTTGAAATAAATAGTTAAAAGGTTTTAGTATTCTTGTACTTTTATGAATCCTTTACTTTTTTAAAGTACTCGCATTTTTCAAAATATAGTAACCGAAAATACACAATCCAATAGTACTGATTATATTATTTAACACTTTAAAGTACTTTGCTTTCGAGGTATATTGCCTTACATTTTAAACCGAAAATTGTAAAATTTCTCTTGAATCTTATCTATTTGCTTTCTATGCTATAATAAAAAAATAACATCCATTTCTTAATTTAGCTCTATTTTCAAAACGTTTATACATTTCTTTATTTTATATGGTAATTGTAAGAAAATCTTACATTTAATATAATTTTTGAAACTTCTGTTGTTGAAAAAACTTAAATCATTAATTTTTTTTTTAATTTTTTATGCTTTAAATACTGAAGAAAGAATCTTAAAAGTATTCGCATAACAGATTTATTATAGTTTTCTATTTTGATAGCGTAAACACTAATTCTGTTTTCTAATTTAGGCACAATTTCAAAACCCTTAGAAATTCCTTTTTTCTAATTTTATTCAATTATATGGCAGCCCAACTCACACAACTTTTTTATTGAATCAGTACATTACAATTGTTGATTAAACTGACATTATCTAGCATTTAAGTTGAATTTCTTAAATTTTTATACTTCATGTATTTAAGGAAGAATCTAACAATTAAGAAATAAGAATTTGATTGCATACAAACAGAATACTTTTTCAAATTTATATAAATTTTCAAAAGTATATAAATTTCTATTTGTTAAATGATTGTATTTTTACATACGAAATTCAATTTTACACATAACTATATTACTGTATGCTTAAACTACAATTGTTGAACTGAATTAAAACTGAAATTTCGTAAAAAAAACCGCAACATTTATCATTTTAGAAATGCTAAACTAATAATTTTAATTTTATTCAAAGCTAGAATTCTGATAATCTTTTTATAAAAGGATGCAAAAATATGTTAATTAATTTCAAATAAATAGTTAGAGATATATCACCTAAAATAATTTATTTTCATAACTATTTTTAATTATCTGTATTTATCTTACATGATTGTCTCTATGCTATTTAGATATGAGAAGAAATATATGTAAGTGATGTAGATTTATAACAACATTGTTTACTGGGAAAATTTCTTACTTTACTGTATCCAGTAAGTTGTATTAAAATTAAATAAACTTGGTGAAAAATAGGTTTATCTTATGTAGTTAACGTATAGATTGACAAAAAAGTACGTAATTATTTTCAATAATAAAAATAAGTACAGAATGCTTAAAAAAAATTTAATTTTAAAGTTCAAATCTTATTTTTAATATTTGTAATTTTTTTGTTGAATAGTTTGAGTGGGAAGTATTTTCTAATAAGTTTTTGGTGTAAATTAAAAATCTAAAACTGTCCTGTCTCGGGCATGGATGTACTTTCTCTCTCTCTCTTTCTTGTCTTTGTCCTTTCTTTGTGTGTGAATTGGTTGCCTACCCTATAAATGGGTACCTATGGTATGTGTGAACTGAGGAAATTGGACTCCACACCAAATATGGTTCAGTTGGAAAAGTGGAGCAGCGCACCCCATATTGCCAGCTTGGCTGGCACACGACAACAACAACAACAAGTGGAAGAAATATTTCAGTATCTGTGATATAAAATGAGTTTAGAAACATTAGTAACAAATGTAAGAGTTGATAAATTACTTTTACCTATATTTTCTATAATAACTAAATTATATGATATGCATTGGGAATTAATTGAACTAAAAGTAAAGAAAGAACATCAAAGGTGTAATTAAATTTAAGTAACTATTTCACTTCTAATTTGAATATTGAAAAGTTCAATATTTTTTTTTAATTTATTGTTATTAACTTGAACTTATTTTAGTAACAAATGACAAAAATATAGCAAAATGGCATTTAAAGTTTCATATGTGTCATTTTTTGTTGTGTATTTATAATATTAGAGCAACATTATTAACAAACATAAATCTACAAAAATGTCTAAATAAATTATTAAACAAATTCTCATATTTTATAATTGTATAAATACCTTACTATCACAAACTGTGTAAAATATAACTAATAATTTGCCAGGCAATGTTTAAGAAAAACAAATATAAGTATCTTAAAATAATATTGAAATGATGTAATTTAAATTATTAATGAATTTCAAAAGATTACTACTTATTAAGCTATATTAATTGACAAAATATAAATCGCTGACATTTATATGAATAAAATTCTTTAATTTTTTATGAATCTGCCTGTTCAACTCAAATAAATATTATTCTTTTTATATGACACATTGCCTCTGTATTGTATGTAAAATGATTAAAATCTTTTGGAATCACAAAACAAAATGACTAAAAATAAAGCACTAGAAAGGAAGTCAACTATTCATTTTCTTTCCAAATAATAGTGCTTCACAAGAGTCAGAAAGTCAAAATAATAAAAAAAAACAGTGATTTACAAAGGAGCTCTTCCTTGTTTAATGACTGCACTTTGTTCTGCTTTATTTGTACTGTAAAATACATTAATCACATATTGTCATAAATTGCATTGTTTTGATTTTCTTTCTAGGTTATATGTTATTCTCTTCTTTATATTTAGAATGCAATTTTTCAGTTTTAACTGAAATTAGAAAACATTGACCATTATATTCCATTAAATTATGTTTGTTTTTTTTTACCTGTATTTGGAAATATTAAATTAAAAATTACTTATTAATATCTTGAAACATATATTACGTATATTAATTAAAATAACAAGTAAGATCAAGCATTTAAATGCAATATTAAATATGGATATAATTTGGTGTTATGATATAAATGCTTTTTATTTTTAGTAAAGTTTAAAATATACTCATAAACTCATGGTGTTAACTGTATTCCTTAAAATAAATTAGAAAATATGTCAAGACATATAGAAAGTAATACAACAGAAAATTATAATTTAAATGTTCATGAAATCATATATTTTAGAAATTATATTGTACTTTATATTTTGATTATTTTTAAATTAAAGGAAAATGTATTGAAAGCAATTTATGAGTTTTTAATTTAAGAATAAATAAAATTTAAATATTAATAGATTTTCATTAATCTGAGATTTCTTTTTACATTATTTGTTATATATATATATATATATATATATATATATATATATATATATATAT
>JAPDSC010150473.1:30250-74552 GCA_026290005.1 Latrodectus geometricus
TTCTAATATTAATGAGATCGTCCTATATATTGCACTAAATTCACTGAATTGCGTTAAAACATCACTCATTGGAAAGTAAACTTCTTCTATTTTATATTAAAAATTATCCACAAAATTCTATAGATATAAATTTTTAATTAACTCTTGATTATAAAATTCAAGCGTTGAATATGCAACTTGTTGTTTATTTCAGAAATACGTGTAAACTTTACTCAAGACAAATTTTTCAATATAAACCAGTTATTTTTCTATAAAAGTCATCATGATTTCCAGAAATCTATTTGAATTTTCCTTATTCTTTATTACTTTTATCTGTCAAAATGATTGATGTGCTCAATAAACCAAAGATGTGTTTCTTTTATACACTATTTTTATCCATATATATTTCATTTTCTTAGGCACAACATTCTGTATAAATGATAAAAAGTATACGACATGTATTGAGTGATGCAGTACATTCTTTTTCAATGAGATCAAAAAATTTTCTGAGATATATGTAAACTTTTCTTTTCAGAGATATATGTTTCACTTATTTTAAAATGTGTATTGGGTCTCAACTTTATTATATTTGCTTTCTAATTTAAGTTACTTTTGTGTCGTGAAAAGGCTTCTAAATATGAAATAACAAATGTTCCGAGTGTGCCTTCCTTGTACCTCATGGATCTAAATAAAATATTAATGGTTGTTCAAAAGTTTTTAAAAGTAAAGGTCAATTACAAACTGAGTAGTTAGAAAACAAATCTTTATGATTAATGATTTTATTTAAAATATATACTTCATTTAACATATTGATTCAGAATGCAATTTAAAATCTTGGTCAAATCATTATTCGTAAGCAAAAATTCTCCTGAGAACAGCAATCAAATCAAATCCTACACAGTCATATAAAAATACTTTTAAATATTATAATCTATACTCATTAATAATTTACGTTGTGATAAAATTCGCAAAAATAGTAATACTTTTCTGTAACATAAAATTTAAGGAATTCCATATTATTTTCCCTACAGAAACAATTAAATTATTTAATTAATGGTGGTTTTTATAATAAAAGATAGAAAATAAAATTCCTACTTTTTCCATGCGTAGACACTGTTACTTTAAGTAACATTATATTTCAGTTTTAAATACTTTTATAATGAAATATATATAATAATATATAATATTATAGCTACTATAACATTTTTATAAATATCTTATTCCATCCTTCACAGAATATTTGATATAACAGATTATTTGTTGTAATTTCTAAACAGACATTACTATGGCACACTTATCATATCTGCAACCAAATCTAATAGAAATAAATAAAAATTTGAAAACAATTTTGTTTAAATTTTTAATTTTGAAATTTGAAATTTGAAATAATTTTGTTTAAATTCATTTATTGCTTAGATTAATCATTTTCAATGTCTGAGCTAGATTATTTTGTCAATAAAAATAATAACTTATTAATCGCAAAATTAATGAAATTTCATTTTTATTTATATAAAAATAAACGTATATTTTATGTGCATATTTAAAAATAGCTTACTTCAATACATTATAATTCAGAATATTTATTTATAATATTTAAATTCAAAATTATATTTCAATTATTATTGATTTAGAAATTATAATTTGCGTTTCAATCAAAAGTTAAATATGAAAGAGAAATTTAAATCTATTTATCAAAAAAATATTGTATTTAGCATTTTATTTCAATTACATTTCACGTAATATGCGTTTTTTGTATTTAAAATAAAATAATTCAAATAAATTCAGATTAAATTTAATTTTTCAAATTGGTATAAATAAAAAAGAGCAAAATCTATTGTTAAATAATCAGAGTTTAAATACTTCACAGCAAAATAGACTAAAATGAATGTAATAAAAATAAAATTATAATGATAATTTACAAAGAGACAAAAATTATATAAGTACAAAAGATATATAAGACTTAGCTTCAAAAAATCTTAAAGGGGATAAAAACGAAAGAAATGCCTTATTAAATTATAAATTTAAGCAAAAATAAACGAAAAAGTTTTGGTTGAATATAAATAAATCCTTTCTCAAATAAGAAGATACGACTTAAAAATATTTAATAATATTCTTCCTTTTTAAATTTTATGTATTGTTACTGTATAGAAATAAAAACTTTCCTATGAAATTAAATTAAACGTTTTTCGCAAGTAAACAAGTAAGTCTTTAATAATATTTAGACTATTATACTTTTCAAAAAGTATTTTGTTTTTCATCTGAAACAACCACATTTATATGTGATAATACTTTGGTTGTTTCTAGTTTTCAACGCATTAAACTATTATTAATAATCATTTAAAGAGAAATTTCAATCAAAAAATATCCTTAAATTATGAATTAATAAGATTGAAATAATTTTGTCATATCTTAAAGATGTTTCATAAATAATTTAGACTTAAATTGATTGCCTATTTTTCCCATCTGCTAAAATAACAGCTAATAAATACTGTAAATAAATATGCTGTCAGTTGCATGATATCCCTACATTCCTAAAGAAACATCATTATATATATAAATTGATTTTAAAAATAAGTTTTCTTTCTTCATATATTTAAAGTGATTAAGAATAGGAATTCTTATAATAAAAATTAAATTTTAAATTGAAAATGGAATTAGAATTCTCATTTTTTAAAATGAAGTATATAGTATTAAAATTTTTATACACACTTTTTTTATTATAAGAATAAAATAACCTAAATTTAATTGTCAAAACTTCTGATTAAAGTGTGGATTACTGGATACGTTTTTCATATATTTCTTTTTTAAATCAAAATAACATTCTTTTCAGATTATGGAAGCTATAAAAACACTATTTAAATTCCATCTATGTGATGTCATCCTATTCTTCTTTGTTGGTTTTCTTTAAAACTTTATATGCACTTATAAAACTTGTTTATTTCATTAAAATTTGGTTTTCCTCCCATTAAAATTATTTCTTATTTTTTATTAAGCTGTTATAAATGTTCTTTAGACTAGAGATGCTAAATAAATTAAATTAAAAGTAACTTTTTCAACCTTAAGATCAATTTGTCACCATATTATTTATGCAGATTTTATTTATATTTAATAAAGTTTAAAATAATATATTTTCAATATAAGAATATCAATAAAATGAAATTTTTATTTTTTATAATAAAATTAAATTTTAATTTAGTTTCTCTGATAATTTGTTATATTTACATTTGTTTAATTTACATATAATTTATGAAATTATGTAAAATTATATAACAACAAATTAATTTAATTTTTATAACTAAATATATTTAAATTTAATTATATTTACATTGTTAAAATATTTTCCCGTAATAAGTGTAAATTATTTTACAATAAGCACTTGCTTGCAATATATTGCAGCAATATAATACATAAAAAATTGCACTTATTACTAGCCTTTGACATTTAATGTTTTTATATGAAAAAAAAATGACAAATCTAAATTATTTAAAGAGGGTTAACTTCGGAATTGCTAGTTTTCTTTTAACTTAAAAATTCATTTATATATTTTTTCTAAGATTGAAATTTAATATCTCTGTATTACTTAAAACCCGATTATATTCAAATTTTAGTTATTTTCTGATATCTCTGCAAATATTTCTTTCTAAAGATTTTAGTTTACCAACATATAACTTGCCCTTCTGAGTTCTTTACTGCATTTTTATTCTTTACTGCATATTTATATTGAACCGTTACTTTATAATTGTAAATAATTTGTAATATCATTTTTTTCTTTTTAAATATGTTTGAAAATTGCCCTTTATAAAATAGAATATTTTCGTAAATTCAAATGAGAAGCTTCAACTACATCTTTGTCAAATTTTTGAATTCCTTAAAAAAATTTGAAATTTTAGAAAATAACAGTTTTTTTAAAATTCAATTATTGTAAACAAATAGGTATCCTAAATCCAAATATTTTATCAATTTAAATATAAAACCCATTTTTTTCATATAATTTGTTAATGAAATTGATTTAAATATGTTGTTATATACATAAGAAATGTTGAACAAACGGTTTGAATCATTCACTATTTTCAAAGTAATCCTGTTTTCAAACTGTACACATCAGATTTATTTATAAATTTTTTCATGTCTCAATTTAACTAAGTCAATATAATTTATAATGCAACTAACTAAACTTTTTTCCCATTCAATAAATGTTAAAAAACTTTTATCATTCTGCTGGTTCAATATTTCAGTTGCTTACAAATATCATTGTAAAAGCAAGTTAAAGATTATTTTAAATATTTTATTAAAATCTGTTTCATATGTGATAAATATAGAAACTCCTTTAGGTTATCGTTTATAAATCTATATTAAATAGTTCGGTATATAATTATCAATATCAATATTTTCTTTCATATCACTTTCACAAATATCAATATGTCTATTCTTTTTTTTTTTTTTGTATGCCTACTAATTTTTTTGACATATCTCAAGTTCTATTTCGTTATATCTAGTAATCTCTTTCTTTCCTTAAGCCACTTTTTTGGATAAGTACTATATTTGCTGCTCTTGCATACGTTTTTATACAAGTTCTTTATTCAAAGAATTTATGTTTTTAAATTACTTCAAAATTGGACAAAAAAAACTGTACATTTTTATTAAAATTAGTATTTTTAGGAGAATTCCAGAATTCTATCAATACTTTTTTCCATATCATTAAAACAAACGGTAAACTGTGTTTCAAAGGGACAAACTCATATAAAGAAGCTGTGAAATTCTCTATAACTTTTTTTTATCTTTAGGTCAGCATTTAAGAAGTTAAAAAACTATTTTTTACAATAATGTTAACGGATACTATTTGTTAAGATAACATTAATTTTTTTTATTTTTTTCTGTGAGTATTAGGAAATCACCAACTTGTTTCTTTCAATATGTTTTGTATAATTTCTTGATGAAACATTTTTTGAGTTCCTTGGGAAACGTCAATCATCTTACTGTAGTTTTATATCACAAATTATTATGGCAATTTTCTCCATTTTAAAAAAAAACCATAATAAATAGTCTAGGCACTTACAAATGTTTTGTTACGTCCTATACTCTTATTTGTTGTCACCATTTGAAATGTGCAAATGTAACTATTATTTAAATTAAAAGACAAATAATCATCATTTAATAACTTGTTGCACCTTTTTAAGAACAGTGTTTGAAATATTAGAAATTATAATCATATAATAAACTTTCATTGAATCAAAATTAACGTGAACGCAACTTCATCACAATAAGTAATTTTTAATTATAGTGACTTTTTACATTCTAAATCATTTATTTCATTTAAATTTGTTTTCATTTTAAATTTTCTACTCAGTTATCTTTGCATTTTTGATATTACAAGATTTAAATATTTTTAACTGATGCAGAATAAATTATTAATAAGAGAAACGTACAATTAATTTAAATTTATGAAACTGCCCTGTTCTGTTATGAATCGGCCGAATTATTTCCGAAAGCGGACATGACAGTAATTGTTATAATATAGGTTAAGTGTGTGTTTTGAAATCCATACACAATACACCAATGATCTCTATAGATTAGTGTAACACTCTATTATAAGGATGTTAAATGCATGACGAGAAATTCGATGCATGATACGTTATCGTCCTCTATAAATTAGCTAATCATACTAATAGAGTATATTCAGGTAGAAATTAAATACCTTACATTTATTATTAATAAGTTTTGCTTAAACATTTATTGTTCAAAATCACAATTTTATAAGAATTATTTAAAAGTCACATTTTTGTAATATTTATGATGTTTTAACTATACATTTATAATATTTCATATTATATAATAAATGCAATTGATTTTTCGATATTTCCTTAATTATAGCTATTAAATGAAATAATTTTCAATTATAAATCAAGTTTGTAAATCCGGGATGTTATTACAAAATAAATTTTCCTTTTCTGCCTGCGAATGAATTGTTTGATATAAATTATAAAATATTTTTATCAATATTGTATAGCTATTAAAATGTCATATCCTAAAATAGTTTTTTTTAACAGAAATAACTTATTTGATAGTGCTGAATAATTTGAATTTATTATTTTAAACAATTTACCTGTAATATTTCCTAATAACAATTACAATATCATCTAGATTATTTATGTATCAGTTCAAATGTGACATTGAAAAAACATTATTATTTTAATATTATATCCAAAAAATAAAGAAACTGAGATTCATCTAAAAAGTTATTTCTTTTACAAAAATTTTACCTCTAAAGAACTTGATGAGTTCTTAAAAAGAGGATCTTCTGTATAAAAATATTTTGTGTGCAAAGTAAAAAATTGTCACTAATTAAATTAAATTAAAAAAACAACTTTAATAATTTCATTGTTTCATTCGATGAGAGTTATAAGCTTCATTCTGCAATTATGTATTTTATTTATATTTTATTGTTTTGTAAGATGTGATTGTTTTAAAATCACTTCATTATTTTATTACTTTATAATTTTAATCTTCTATTATTCATGTGCATGAAAACAGATATTTTCCGCATAAATAAGCTTTATCTATAAATCAAAGCCAAATGGGACCTCA
Source organism: Latrodectus geometricus (assembly GCA_026290005.1). Classification (NCBI taxonomy): domain Eukaryota; kingdom Metazoa; phylum Arthropoda; class Arachnida; order Araneae; family Theridiidae; genus Latrodectus; species Latrodectus geometricus. Next base: position 36,815 of record JAPDSC010150473.1, read on the forward strand.
AAGTCATAGAAATTTTTATCCTTTGGAAAAAAGGTATCAAATTAATGGAGATTATTTCTTCTAATAATTTACCTTTAATTAAAAATGCTAAATTTTTATATACATTTAGGAAATAAGTTGAAATTTTTAGCATATCTTTCAGAATTAAAATTTTATTCATTTTTTAATTAATGACATTAAAAGAATATTTAAGTAAATTTGTGTGTGAACATATTTAACTAAATATTCACTTACAAATTTAAGAATTTTTTTATTTAATTCCATAGGATGTAAATTAATTTATGTAAAGTATTCATTTGCATTAAAATAAAGACTTTTATAAAATTCTCAACAAACAATCTTCAACATTTAATTGAGGACGTATTTTCATGAAAGCCTACATAAAACCCTTCTTTTTAGGATCGATTTACTCATGTACTTAACACAGTTATTCGTTTATAGGCATAAAATACGTTACTAAAATTTATCTATGATAAAAATGTTAAAAACTTTCTTTACATAGAAAAAATTTAAAGTATAGCGAATAAAAAAACATTAAATTTAATTAGTCACGAAAAAACAGAAAAGTGTGATGATATGTTTACAATGCATTTGATTATAGTTCAAAATTAAGAGAGAGGTTGGTTATTTTTGTAATTTTTAGTTCATAATATTATTTAAAAATTTAACAAAAAAGATAATAAGTGCAAGCTACTTTCATTCATTTCACTATAAAATAGTTGAAACTTCTCTTGAATGTTTCAATCATTTGGGCTGCGGAAATTCTAACAACCAAAAATGATTACAAAAATGGTAAAAATATTTGATCATCTAAATATCTTATTTCATTTATTTATTCAGTATACCCAATTAATTAAGTAAAAGTATCTCAGGTTACGAAAATTGTGAATGAAATCTTTTACGAACGATTTTCAAGCTCCCATAAGATTAATGTGCAACATATGGAGTATTCTGAGCTATTGTCTAACAGATAAAAGGTTTCAAAAATTTAATTTGTGAATCTCATTATGCTATGATATTAAAGATTTTAGTATTCAGACTTCAGAAATATTTGAATTCAATGTATTTTAGCTTTCCTTCCAAACTTATATAATTAAAATTACAGGATAATGAATTATCTACACTTGAACAAAATAGAAAATTTATTTAGAAGTTAACTAATGAAAATTTCAAATAAATGAGTAGATTTCTATTAAATCACAAAGGCATGCGTCATAAATACAAAACAATAAACTTTCGATTATTTATTTTTTAAATTGTTTAATATATATAACAATATATCAAACATTTATTCAAAATTTCATTTTTTCTTCCGAATTTATATTTTTTATAATTGAATTGTTAGTTAGAAATCAATGTACTACACTTTTTTTTGAACAAGATTTTTTTAAAAAAGACATTTATAGTATCTTATAAATATTCTTTGTATCTTTCTTTGTCAATATCTTATGTACTTGCATAAAAACAAGATATTTTAACTAAATATGAATTAAAACTAGTTTTTTGTCTATAGCATGATTGTTTTATGATTATTTCTCAATATATTTACTAATTAAAATATGATGCTGGTTGAAATATTTCTGAAATACCACTTATAAAAGCGTTTGTAATTTGTAAAACGTTCAAAAAATAAAATGAACTTTTTAAACAAGAATAATTTGCATGACTATATCATTTTTGCTTATTTGTTTTTATAAAATGTGTTACTCTTAATATTTATAACATCAATTTAATATGTTACTGAATTCTTAATTTTTTGCTACCTGATACTCTAAATTTTAATCTGAAAATCATTGTTCTTCAAATGCTGAGTAAATTCTTCTGATCTTATTGTTTTCTTGTTAATTAAGATAGTATTCATTGTACTTAATGTTATATATATATATATATATATATATATATATATATATGCATGACTATTTTTAACATCATATAACTTATATATCATGTCAAAAACTATCATTGAATAAATAGTCAAATAAATAGATATTATTAAATCGATCAAATATATAAATATACATAAATATAACATGCAAGTAATTATGTTAAATTTATATGACCTTACTTTTTAACCAAATTTTTGTAATTTGTAATTTTGATTTCATTTAATAATATATCGTTACCATATTTACATGTTTGACACAGATTCCGTTTTTTTTTTTTAACTTTTGTTTCAGAGCTTTCAACCTCATACATTATTTTAAGTAATTTGGCCACCTAAAGAGCTGAACATAAAAAAAATCTATGCTTTTTTGATTCAAGATTTTAATTACTATTAAACCTACAAAAAAGATAAAGTGTCAATTGTAACATAAAATCCGCTAAAATATATTTTTAAAAAAATGACAAATTTATGATTGGTTATTTTCTTTAAAATTTTGAAGTAATCAAAATGTTTATATTTGGTGTTTCATATAATCATTTCTATAAATATCCATTCATGATTTCATATACTTTATTTCTATACAAATCATTCATTTTTATAGAAATAAAGTTGAAAATAAAAATTATTTAATGCAACAAAAATATTTATTCAAGCATAAATTGTATAAGAAAAAAGACACATTCATCCCATCACAGAAGTTTCACATCAACAATATTTTAGTTTCTATTATAATTATTATTATACATTCTACTAATTACAAATGTCTAGTGTTTTCTCCTTATAAATATACTATCCATACTTAAATATGTTTCAGAAAAATCACTTATCATTATTATCAATTTATTTCAATGCGAAGATTATTAAAGTAGACTATGAACATAATGAAACTACGTTTCACATTTTTAACAACCTAATTTAATGTCTTTTAGATATAAAGTAACAAATGTATAAACGGAATCAAAGGAAAATAATGTTGAAGAAAAATTAAAAGTTCAGTTAAAATAGAGAATACATAAATATGAATACATTATATATGAATTTTGTAGCTATATTAACATCAAAAATTGTTGAAACTTTATTCTAATAAAAATAATATTATAAAAATAACGTTTTTTAAAAATTGTTGAAATTTTTAATAATACTTAGCTGACTTGCCAAATGTTTTTCTCAAAATAAAGAATTGAATTTGGATAACATAATCATCTTATCAGAATAAAAAGAAATTAAATTTAATTTAATTATATGAAACAGCAAATAATTACTTAAAAATGAAAATGAAAAAAACAAAAGAGAAGTAATAAATTTAGATACATATTTCCAATAAGAATATATAATTTACAATAAACTTTGTAAGAAAATTACTTTAATGAAATATTTTTCTAAAAAAATGCCATTTTTATTTTAAAAAAATAGTTTTAATGCATTAATTTGTCTGAAACTAAATTACCTATGTAATTATAATACTAAATTCTTAATATGGACAATGAAATCACACATAAATGACTGAAGATCAGAATTATTGCAATATATTAATTTTCTACAGTAGTACTATTAAAATATTGCTTATAAATGGAAAGAAAACATTACTTAACATATTGAAGAAATAAAATATTTATATTTGAGGTAAACATTGGACAAAATTGCTACAATTGATTAAATTAACTCATAAAGTCATGTTAATCAAACAAAAGTTTTAGGGAGATTAAAACCTTAATAATATATATTTTTTAATTCGTATTATTTGAAACATAATTCAAAATTATAAAACATTTATTTTATAGATCCCATACTGTAGATATTACTATGGTTAAAAATATCTGTTGAAGTTTTGTTTATCAAATTTATGAAAATAATTGGGTATTTGAAGTAATGTTGTGAAATAAATATATGAATAATTGAAACTTGGAAAAATACAAAATTTATAAAGAATAAAAAATTGAATTTTGTTAAAATTTCTGGAAATATATCTGTTTAGTAGTTTTTTCATTATAATACTTTTTTAAATCAACAAGTGCAAAAATAATTAACTACAGAAATATTGTGCTGTATATATATTTATTTTAATCGCTATATGGGTTGAAACATTTAATGATACTTTGTTGAAATGTAAAAGCAGTATGCTTTATTCAAAATACTCTGAATTTCTTCCAAAATCTTCATATCTTGTTTTAGAAGAAAGTATAATTCAATAAATTAATTATTTGCAAGGCATTTTACATTCTGTTTTATAAAAAATATTACTTTTATAAAAAAAAATTCTAAATTGGCTAAAAATTCTACCCACGTGGTTATTTAAAAATATTGTATTTATAAAAATAATAGACTTGAAATATTTTTGAGAAAAACATTTTCTCACATTATAAATAAAATATTGTATCAATCCTAGAGACTTCATTTTAATAAATGTTGTAAAAAATAACCATGTTCTTTTTACTTCAAAAATGTAGTAAACTTATCTAATTCACAAAACCTTTGTAAATTCTCTACAGAATAAAAAGTGCAAATTTAGAAATAAAAAAGATTTTTGAAATATTTTAGCTTTTTGACAGTACATGAGGTAAAATTCTTAGTTGTGATGAAAAATGACTTATTCAGGCATTTCTTGTTTTCTGCTTTTTCTACTTTAGTTTTACATTTTAACTTAAAGAATATTTTCTATTGTTTTAAAAATACAGACTTCTTTTTTTTGTAACATACAAGATTTTAAAATACATTAGAATAAATTTTGGGTTTTGTAGGTTGGTTCTGGTCAGTAAAAATAAGATTGCTTTAAAAGTATATTCTTATAAAAATATTTAAAACATGTCATAAACTTTGTTGAAGGATGTAATTTGATTTTTACTTTTAAAACACTCTATGAATGTAAAATAGATCTCCATAATAAAATAGATGATAACACTGAAAGCTTTACTGAATCTTAATTCCCATGCATATTACTACTATTCCCACACTTACTACTGTGTAAATATTCTCCTTGATCATTTTTTTGTCACAATTTCAGATATTCTTAATTTAGCTATAATTATTTACATAATGTAAAAAATGTATAAAATATTGATGTGTGTATGTATGTATATATACATATATTCACAATAAATAGGCAATTATTAGTATCAACAACTCATACAACCTACAAAGCAAGAGTCTTAAAAAGTTTAGGTTTACAAGGACAAGTATATTATCATAGAAATTGTCATTCCTTATTAAATGTCAGTTAATTCAATTTTTATTAAAATACAAATACAACTATATCGTACAATTTTTCCAATTAACTATACAAAAACTCATACTAGCAAATTACAGAAATTATAGAGAGAATTGAAATCTTTAATGATTTCCAACCCAAATGTATTGAGCTCATAAGTCCAAAATAGTCTGTATATCAATTACTTCTAGTATTTCTGGTAGTTTAATGCTATTATTACTAGTATTAAACTTCAATATTCATGGTTGATATTATTAAAATTAATAATTGTTTTGTGAAGTTGGCTTACATGAATTAATACGTATATTTTATTACTTATTTTATGCATTTTTACTTAAAGAATTCTTAAACAATCAAAAAATGTATAAAGATAGCTAACGAAAACTACTCAAAATAGCTTTAAGCAAATAATATATTTCTAATCTTTTTACGTATTCCTATATGTGTCACATTTGAGATCTTTGCTTCTTAAAATCATTTCACAATTTCAATTCAGTTACTTTTTTTTTAATCTTAAAGTTGTTTTAGTAAGTTTAGTTAATTAGAACCTTATAAAATACTGCTTGATATACAAATATAAATCGGGAGTAAATTCTGCCTATAATAACTGATAACCACACGCAGTAAACAGATAAAATTCAATAAGAAGACAATCGTTACAGTGACGATAGTTTGGCAAATTCTGTTCCGGTGATGAATCAATGGGAGACAAAATAAGATCAAAGAGCGCCAACAGTCTTAAATGACGATCACACGATATCCTTCCGCTTAGTCAGACTATTAATGACAATGTCTAGACTAATGACAATGACAACAGGAGTATATGAAATCTACATAGTATATGCGAAGAAAGCTTTTATATGCTTTTGATTTTACCTAAAAATAATTGTTAACTTCTTACTATTATTAAGATCTTTGATATAATGCGACCACATATATATTACGATAAGACTACTTCAGCTATATCTAACAATACATCCTACATATAGCATGATATGTTTTTTCTGCAAGCTTAAAATTTAAAAACTGCTCTTATTTTCTTTTAGATCAGACAAAAATACACAAATATTAATAATATACATATTTTATTCTTATTCTGAAGGCTTTGTTTCTCTAAAATAACTTAAAATTACTTTAGCATTGTTTTCGGTAAATTAGTTTTACATTTGTATCTTTTTAATATTATATGATTAAAGATTGCTTTTGATGATTTAAAACTAGAATAACAAATAATTTATAGTACAAAAACAATCATAATTTACCAAATTTTTTATTTAAGTTTGTCAGCAATAAGTAATTTATTAGTAGATCCTAATATCTACGTTGCGTTGTTTTCATTAAAGATACCTCAGTCTTTATAATTAACTGCAATTTTGTATTTGTCATTTTAGCATTTTAATTTACAAAACTTAATTTGTGCCTTTTATTTTTCTTAACAAATATGAAATCCTATATAAACTTAAATTTTAAACTTATTTTGACACCTTTTTAATCCGCAAATTTTGACACAGTCATTCAAGATGAAAGTTCTTAAAAATTTAAACAAGTATCTTAGATAATGTACACTTTCTTGATAGAAAAAAATAAACCTTTAATTATTTCTCATATTTCTTCAAATCATGATACATATTTTCAATGGAATAAAACTTAGTATAAATAAAATTATTTGTACAAAATTTCACAAAATAGGATTTGTCAAGTAACAAATTAAAAAATACCATTGAAATAAAATTGTTTTTAAATAAAAACTCTACTAAAAATTTTTACATAGTGTTACAATGCTTGCATTTAAACAATATATTCACAGTTGCTATATTACAAAAAATACTGTCATAAGTTATTAATTGTATAATTATTTGTATTTATGTACTTAAAATAAATAAAATAAATCTAACTTATAGGCTATTTATGATTCTTAAAATTTATTGTCTGATATAGCAAAAGATAGAGTTCTGTAATTTTCAATTATAATTCAGTATATTTTCTAGAATCAAACTTACAATATTCCTGAAGTTTTGATGAATTAATATAATGTGCTCAGCCATAAAATATATCCTTTAAAAATAAATAAGGAAAAATTGTATAAAAATGAAAAAAATGTTTTGTTAAAATTTAATAGATTGAGTTTTAATTTTTTCATGTGAAGCGCTTGTTTCATAAGAGTTTAAATTCATTAAATTAATTTAAAAAACGCAGTATAAAAACATTTAATTATTTCGATTACTATAAAAATTCCCAAAGATAAAAAAAAAATGTTATGAAACTTTTTAATAATTCGTCTTATTACAAACGTCATTTCATAACATTTTTAAAATTTATTGAAATTCTTTACATTTTCGACTAATTAAAAATATTTTTCTTATGATAAATATTTCACATTTTTGGGTACTTAATTCAAAAGTCTTTATTGTATTTTGTGTAATAAAATGTGATCAAAAACAATAAGACTGTTTCACAATTTTCTTTAAGATTTATTTGTTGTGTAGTTACATGAATTAAAACAAATTTTATTTTTGAGTGGATTATTTAAACTCAGTGGAAATCCACAAATTCTAATTAGATACATAGGATTTGATCATTTTAAATGTTTTCATTTTTTTTTAAAAAAGAAGTCATATTTTTTGACATATTATATGGAATATCTAAAAAGAATAGAATATAAACATTCATTCAACAGAAGACTAAAAATAATATTTTACTAACTTCATCATACAAGTTTGCAACTTTATTTAATAAAAATATCCTTTTTATAGGGTTGAGCTTTTGACACAGCTGCGGATGAACTTTTTGTACAACCATGTTTGAAAAGACAAAATAAGTTATCACTGATTACCTACCAATATTGGTTTAACGATATTTTATCCATTACTCTTTATTATTTTAAGATTAGTAAGGAGAACAAAAAAATGTAATTTTTCTTCCAAATGTATGTCCTTAAATTACTTCTAAAATCTAGGAAATTTTTTTCCCTTATCTTAATTTTTATAACATCTAAAACTAAAATTTCAATGAATCACAAATTAAGGTCAATTTACCCAACTGCATACTTATTGATTCTCAGCTGCTTTTTTTTAATTTTTGGAGTTATCATGTCTGTAATTTTCTGTAAACTGAAATAAAGTATTTTTCCAATATTACTTATACCCTTATGCTCATTACAGCATGTGTGACAAATTTCAGAATCATTTCAGAATCAAAATCATTAATAAATATCAGATAATAGATATTCTTTCAATTTTGACTAAAATTGTGTTACAGAATGTCTTTTAAATAAATTTATGTTCGGTATCATTTATTCTAAAATATTGGGTTTTAATAAAGTCATTATTATATAATGGTAAATATATTTCATTATTTCTATAAAATATTTCTAGTTTTGATATATGACACAATTTTAAAATAGTAGTCTTAAAAAGTCACTGAAATTTGTTTTAAATTTTAATGAATGTCCTCATAGAATTATAAGCGTATTGAATCCTTTTATAACGGAAAAATAGAAACTAAACAAACTATAATTTTAATTGCTTTGATGGAGAAAAAATACTACAATGAAATAGAACGTTTAAACAATATTATGTTTTCTATGCCTTCAAATGCTTTGTCAGAAAAATGTTTCATATTTGAATTTAGAAATTATGAATAAGGAGATAAAAAAAATTATAAATCAGTGTTACAGAAATTTATTATTTATAAAAATATAGAAGTTGATGGATATTTAAATGCCTGTGGCTATCAAAGCATATTCTGTGTCCTTTAGAAAATAGAATTATTTGCGATCAAAAAATTGAGAGTTTATTTTTAGCGTAAATGTGTTCCAAAAAACAATTTAATTATGAGAAAATATTACTTCTTCAAAATAAAAATAATTTATAAATAATTTGATAAGTTCCTGAGGAGGCCAAAGCAACCAATTCTTTTGAAATCTGAGGGCACATCAGAAAAGCCATAAAAAAATTCAAGTCATCAAAAAGCCATTAAAGTTTCAAAAACGTTTATCCAACAAGTATGCTATCTTTTGAAACAAAATTTTTGGAAGTATTTTTGAGGATTACTAAGTCATAAAATGGTGTTCTTCATTGCTGAATGGCTAACATAATCTTGGTTGTTATAATAATGAAAATGGATAGTATCGGTATATAAGTAATAACACCAGTAAATAGGAATGTTAACACTTCATTGAATTTTTTTCTTATTAAATGGGAAATTTGCTTAAAATTTATCATTCAAAACTCAATAGAACCATAATAGATATGCTATAACTTTGATACGTCATAGCATATCTATCAATACACACACAGAGACTGTCTGTCTATTTATCTATATATCTATTTCTATATATATATAGATATAGATATAGATAGATAGATATAGATATAGATAGATAGATAGATATAGATATAGATATAGATAGATAGATAGATATAGATATAGATAGATAGATATAGATATAGATAGATAGATAGATAGATAGATATAGATATAGATAGATAGATAGATATAGATAGATAGATATAGATATAGTTAGATAGATAGACAGATACTGATAGACTAGCAAACAATTTTAATATGTGTAAATGTTCAGTTAAAAGAAAAAAGTTTAAAATTTTAATTAGAAAAAAGTTTAAAATTTTCATTAGAAAAATTAATTATGCATATAGAAAATATTAGACAATGTAATGTTTATATTGTGAGGAAAAGAAGTTATCATGATTGAAAACAAGAAATTCTGTCAATCCAAATTTCCCAATTATATTAAGACTTCTTATACAGAAAACTTAATTCAGTAAATTTTTCAGTTTAGTATGAGTGAACAATATGCTTAACGGAAAAACGTATCTAAGAAAGGAAATGAGAAATACGTAAATATGCATCTTATTTGTGAGTGAATACTTGTATCTTGTATTGGAAGCATTTCATAAAACGGGTTTACTCCTAGATATATCCAAAATCCTAGTTTTTACGGTATATCAATTTTGTGAATCTCGAAAGATAGTTACTGATGATCATATCGTATACAGCGAATAGATTTGATGCCTTTTAAGAGTGCACTTTCATCTATCTAAATGAGTGAAAATATAATGCAAATATTTGATACTTTCTTTTCTATATATAAAGGAGTTTCTGTAAATTGAATATATTTTCGATACAATTAGATTTGGAAAAGTGTAAATACTGAAATTGTCTAGTACTTTCCTCTACAGATCAACTTTAACCTGTAATCATTTATTAAAGCTAAATGTCATTGACTGTTTTTTAACTCTCTGTCTTGATTTATGTAACACAGAAATATAATTTCCTTTTACATTTTTATTCTTAGTTGAAATTATCTTTAAGAATGAAATTATGATAAACACACCTGAAGTACACGTATAATTTTTCGCTTCATAATCATATTGAAAGTACACACAAGTACATTAACTATCAGTATTCTCAAAAGTCATTTGTTAGAACCATAAAAACATGGAAAAATCAAAAAACTATGTTTTTAGCAACATATATATAATAATATAATATAAGCTATGATTCATGTATAGTAATATGGCAATGTATTTTATCAATTGCCAAATATTACCGTCTGTATAGTATTTATCAAATGTGGTGAAATGAACGTGACTGACATGTTGGTTACTTTCTGTATTTTCTAACAAGAGTTCAATTGTATCGGAAATATATTTTTCGAAATCTTTAAATTAAAAGGAAATCAAATGCGTGTGATGATGTAGAAAGATAATTTAGCAAGGATCGTCAGCTTCTAGTATATGCGGTATCGTTAAGAATATCTCTTGACATTCATTCCGCCGTTGTATCCTTTACAAGGTTTTTAGTGCCTAAAATATTAATGGTTACTGTTATTGCTTACATTCGTAATCAAACACTCCTAATTTAGTTTTTTCTTCTTTTCATTTTTCTCATCGTTTTATTAACTTTATAATTATTTTATTAATTTTAAATACATTATTTAAGAAATTAAATATTCTTCTATATTCTCTCTCCTTGAAGCATATGCATAAGAAAAACTCACTTAATCTGCTGTCATCAATGGAATAAAATCCTTATAAATATATTAAATATTTATGTATTGTATATTATTAGTTGTGTATTTATATATTATTAAGTATATGTACATGTGAATTATTGTAAAAAAAATTTGACGAACTGAAATTACACCTTATTAAAATAATATTCATTCATTAATTGGTATTGTCCGTCTTTCACATATCGACGTTTATATATCTTTGGTTAAATTACAACGTAAAAAAGCTCTATATGATTATATTTTCATACTAAAAATTGATAAAAATAACTTAATGTTATTTCAAAACATTAAAATAAATAGAAATCTTAATAAATAAACATTATCATTCATGCATAAAAGTATTTTCATTTAATCATGTCACACAATATCTTTTGTGATATAAATCATCAGAATAAATAAAACAAAATATCCACCAGCAATTGCTTAAGGTTTTAAATATATTGCAATAATGATTGAATAAAGTTTTTATAAATAGCTGAATAGTTCTGCCTATAATTATTTGGTCTTATTCTGATTAGAACTTAATTTTAAGTAAGTTATAGATAAAAAAATCTTTATTTTTGATGATAAAAAGCACATACAAAATCATTTTATGTATTTAAAAATTCTATATTTAATTATATTTTATTAGAGAATGTCTTCTTAAAATTTATAACATCTCATAAGATTACTCTTAAATAAATGTGGGACTGGTTATGCACGCGATGAGGAAAATTAACCTCGAGAAGAGAAATAACTGAGTGATTTAACCCTCTTGGGATTAGGCACGTCCAACAACACTCATGTCCTTTTGTTTTCTCTCCATTATTCCAAATACTTTGCTTTTGTTCCCCTTCCAATTGGAGCAATTTATTATTCCTTACATGTTTTAGCGTTAAAACTGTCTTAGGCTTCTAGAATTTTTTTCCAGTCTCAGAAGACTAATAATTCTTATTCAGATACATGCGTTCTTTAATTGTTAAGAATATAAATGTATAAATTTATATTTCTCCAAAAAATATTTAAAGATTTTCGAATACTTTTAAATATTTTAAGTTGTTTTGGTTTTATGTAAAAATATTTTCTAACATATTCATATATTAATTTTTCTAATTCCTAGAGTTATTAAACAATTCAGATATATTTTCTATACAAATACTAAATCATTTTCAAATAACTGAAATTTAAATAATTTATTTTAATGCTCAATTTCAAGTTTCTATCTTATAGAAATCCTGTCAAATAATTTACTTTATTTTTGTTTATCAATACATTTTAATTTGACCAAAATAGACACAAACAATGTTATTGCATGTTTCCCTGAAGGAAGTATGCAAATATCTTGAAATTTACATAATGCATTAGCAGCAGTGAGGTATGCAAATAATTAGAGTTTCAGCGCAGAGGCACATCACTCTCGCCTGTGGTGCCACTTCAAATTACTATTTAAGATTTGAAGATTCCGACGGTTTCAAGTTCAGCAATTGTGTCTTTCTTGTCGTTTTTTTAAAAAAAAATCTCTATTAATTATGCCTCGTAAGTACTCGTTTTTCATCAAGTATCCGAGTCCAACAGAGAAAGGATAATGGCTTACCAAGATTGTGGATTATCTTTCAGGGAAATCGGTAATCGTGCTGCCCGAAACCAAATAACTGTAATGATGGTATGTATGCGATCTTTAAATGCAGGAGGATATGACTAAACGACGTGTTTGATCGCATCAACCTCAGCGCACCATTTCATGTGAAGACAGACAAATTGTCTCATAGCAGTGACGGATCGCTCAGCCACATCACAGCACATTCGGTCTGAAATGTGTCATCCAGTGTTTGTGCGTACCATTCGAGGCTATTTACTGCAGACTGGTTTGTCCGCAAGACGTCCATTGCTTCTTCTACCTTTGATGCAGAGCCACAGACGTCTCCGTCGTCAATGGTGCGATGAAAGAAGAATATGGATGGCAAAATGAAAGGAGATTGTTTTACTGGCGAGTCGCGCATCTATCTGCAACACAGTGATGATCGCAGTCGAGTATGAAAGCACTGAGGAGAGATGATGCTGAATAGAATAGCTGAGTTTTACACCACCACACTGTGCATGCACCGGGTATAATGTTGGGGGGGGGGAATTAGATATCACTCTTACACTTCTTTAATACGTATTACTGATACTTTAAACAGCCAGTGCTACATCTCCAAGGAATATGAGCTAGTTGTTCTTCCTTAATTTCAGGGCTTGCCCAAGCAATATATCAACAGGATAATACCCAACCACACGTAGCAAGTATTTTATAAGAGTTTTTCATCAATCACAAGATTCAATTACCTCCCTGGTATTCTCGGTCTCCGGATCTTTCATCTATTGGAAACATGTAGTCCATGGCTGTTCAATCATTGACCTTGATATTATATACCCAGCTGTCACACTCGAACAGCTTCTGCATCGTGTGACAGCTGCCTTGTCTGCACACCCAAAGTCTATTTGAATCAATGTTGAGGCGTGTGGTGGCAGTGCTCTCCAACAATGACGTCTACTTTGGCTACTGATATTGACAGGGATCAAACTTCACAGAAGTTTGGTGTTGCAATTTGGTTGGACAGCAGTGAAATAATATTTATATTTTGTGTACAAACATATCAGTCATTTGTAACGATAAATATATTTATATACAACTTAAGCTCATGGAAAAAATACATTTTTCATATTTGCATTTACCTAGAATATTTACTTACAAGGAAATATTGAATTGTAATTCTTTATGTTACAAAGCAATAAAAAGAAAAATGCTGATTTTAGCGTTTAATCAAAAAAATAGAGAAAACAAATATGAAAATAATGAAAATTTTGTGATTTAAGACATCAACAACCTGTAAATCAATTATATTCAATTAATATTAATATTTCGTAACTAATTGTAATGCTAATATAAGTATATGAGTATATAAAATCGTATTCTTGTTTAAATAACCTAAATATCTTTTTTATCATTTTATCTACATAAGTAATATTAATATGCTTATAAAATAAATTTAAGGAAATGGAGATTTCAAAAATGGTTGTTGAAAATCAATATCTTAAAAAGTGAAGTGTGTTCTTTTATTTTAATAATGCAATTTTGTTTAATATAGCTGCATTGCATAAAATTGCTACATAAAATGTTTCTTATATATTCATAACTATTCTTCATAATTGATTTTGAAATTCTTTGAAATGATAAACGAAACCTTAAGTTTGTATAAATCATAATCAAAATTGATGACTTTTGAAAATTTCATAAACTAAAATCTAATAACTATATAAATGCCGGTTTAATATAACATTTTTAAAATTAAGAATACAAAAAGTTAGAAAAGAAGTAAAAACGAAATTTTACGACAAATAATAAGAAGTTATTAAAATGTATTACATCAGAAAAATTATCATTTCAAAGAACTTTTTACTAAATATACAAAATAATAAACAAAGAATTTTTTACTAAATAAACATAATTTATTACTTGTATGAATATTATAATACGGATATACCTTTATATACATATAATAACTGTACATTTCATTAAGTAAAAAAATATCCAATATTTAAAAATTATTTTCAACATGAAATAAATGTCCTTTATGTTTATTTTTTGAAAATATCAGTGTGTAAACTAAATAAAATTTTAAAAACATTTTCCATTACAATCATCATAATTATTTGAACAATTAATTTCATTTTAGTTTGCTGATAATCTCTCAAGAAACTGTACATAAACATCACTTGTTCTTGTAAATCGTTTGTTATAATTTTTTTCATAAAAAAACAAGTTTAATTTCCAAAAAATTCCTTTCGGATTCTTTGCAACGTAACCTCAATAAACCTCTTCTTAATTACTGATGCACTAAATTATTTGAATTTTTTTATCTGATTATTAAAATAAAATTTAAAAATACTTTTCAATTGAAAGATACATTAATAAGAAAAATTAACTATCTTATGATACGAGGCGAAGTCTACAAAAATTTATTTGAACAACCTTTATTTTAAGTAGTATACAGATAAAAATAAGTTTATAAATTCTGTTTAAAATAATTCAAGAATATCATATTTTATTAAATAAGATAATATTTTCTAGACACGAGAATATTGAACTTTTAAATTACAGAGAAAAATACAAGCTTTGCAAATTAATGATGATGTAACACATTGTTAGGAATGAAAGACAGAAGTGAATCTGTCCCAGTGTTTTCATCATCAATGACCTATGATTTTCAATAATGTCAACTTTAAATCTACAATAGTTGGCTGATTACAAGTTATAAGTGGAAACTCACTTTGATTTAAAATTGAATCATTTATTCTTATCTATGTAGTTATAGTGCAATTAGAATCTCATAAGAAAACATTGAAATTAAATATTATGTTAATTATTAAGAAAATAACAGGCATTTAAAAATCATATGTAAGCAGAAAAAGCACATTTGAGAACTCCGTCAAAAGGAAATCGTTACCCCATCTCCTTAACTGAAGAAACATAAGTCGTAACTCCCTTCAGTCTTCCTTTATAAGCCAAATAAATTCAACTTGTATAATATAATAAACTTGTATAATATATTGTATAATACAACTTGTATAATATATTGTAAAATATAATAAAAAGAAAAGTCCCAATACTAATTTTTAAATTATTTATTTGAATGTAATAATCCCATTTTAAATGAATTTGACTTCCATTTTAAATTAACTTCCTGTTTCTAAAACATTTTTTATGACTTTTAGGAATTTTTCTAAAATTTATAATGCTATTATTAAATAATTTAGAAATTGAAACAACATTTTCAAAAACGTTTTTGTTAAATCAATTCTTAAAAATTGATCAAACAGATCTTAAGAAAAGATAAAAAATATAGTTAAAGTAAACATTAAAATTCATCTTATGCATTTTTATATTTTGTGATTTAATTTTTATCTCATATACATATCTTATACTACTTGTTATAGGGCCAGATAAAAAAATGCTTAATAAAATTATATTTACTGATCAAATAAATAACGTTTGAAATGACAAATACTTAAATTTTCAAAAAATTTCAATGCATAGATCATGAATATATGTTACCATAACAACACTTTCTGGTAGATGTAATGTAACTCTTATACTAAAGGAATTGAAGAAAATGGAAATGAGATGGCGCTTACAGGTGTTACTTCATATAAAAATTTAAAATGATGTCGATTTTTGCTTAAAGAAGCTTCTCATATTTTGTAAGTCTTTCTTGTTCTCTACACTTTCTTATTCCCATAAGATTGAAGCATGCTACAAAAATATTAACTGTTTTATGTATTGCATTATGAATATTGCATTCAAAACTAACTTGTTAAACTTAATTTTATAAGTAATTATAGATTTTTGTTGATTAAATGAATAAGTATAGATTTTACGGCAGCAAATGCATATTTTACAAGGTAATAAAACTGTTTATCCCATAAAAAAAATTGTTCTCAAATATAATTTAAATTAAACACATTCCTTATACAGTAATATATAGCAGTTTTAATATAAATGAGTTGCTTATTTTTAATATAAATAAGTAAAGAATTTTGTTAATATTTTTCAATAATTATAATAAATATTCATTCAATAATCCTGTAATTTAAAATCTATCTAATATTCATGCGTTTTCCTTGTTTTTCAATGTATTTTTAATTTAGCATATCAGTTAAATCCGCATAAATAAAGGAACTATGTCCAAAAAAGTTTTATCCTAAATTTATTATTTTTTCATATATTTTGGTTTATATTGCATGTAATAATTAATTTAGTTCATGTGATGAAATGAAGTTAATTAAAAACAAACTATAATAATTTCTTAAAATATTTTTTGTAAATGAAATGTAATCTTATCTTTTAGATTTTTCAAAATTACTAAGTTATTTTACCAATAAGGATATAAAAAATTTCGTTATTTTTGCATTAATTAATTATTAAAAAAAATAATTTAATAGTTTTCACTTTGAATGTAAAATTAAATTTACATGTTAATGATTCTCAATCTTTTTGCTATTATTGGTAAAAAATATTCATTTCTCCTACTTAAAATAATATAAAATGTTAATGACTCAGTAACATCTTTTAGATAAGAATTTAATTATAGATTAAATGTATTTTTAATCAAGAAAATCAATCACAGAAATTACTATTTATTAATATTAATTATGTGCATCGTAAAAACTTTACCTTATTCATGTGACTTTGCATTTTATTTCTCTATTAAACTTGATAAAAGCTGAAACAAATCATATTACTTCATGTTACTTTCAATGAAAATAATATTATTGTTTGAAAGTACATTGCTATTATACGATAAACAAACGTATTTTATTATTTTCCACCTCACTTGTAAGCATTTTCTTAAACTATAAAATTGCTTAGACATACAAAACAGTAAAAACCTTATAACTAAGCATTAGAAAATGAAAGTCCCATTAATTAGCTTTGCTGCTAAAGAAATTTTACATTTTTATCAATTAATTAAAAATGTCTAACTTAATTAATACATGTTACAAGCATTATAATCTTCTGATGAATATAGAGTAACAAAATTAACTGAGTGAAGCATAATTTAGATTTTTATATTGCAATATAAATTTCTATGCTATATTTCAAAACTATACAAGATGTGATCCTAGAAAAAACATATTTTATTAATATTTGCATAGTTAGTGCAGAAATAAAATTAAGAGCTAATATTTTTCGTTTTTTAAAAATTTAAAATAAAGGAATATGCTTACTAGAATAGGCTGCATGTAAAATACCAATATTTGTATAATTTCAAGTTTCAAATTAACATTTTAAGCAAAAACTTAACATTTTACGAACATATAATTTCTCCAAATCTATATTAATTATTTAACATAAATTAAATAATTGTAATGTAAATTAATAATTTTGAGAGTATATAAGAATATTTAGAATGAATTTCATAAGATCTCTTACACTATTATTATATGTGTTTAATACAATTTTTTCTATTATTGTTCGGAATTTCCTTTAACAGAATGACACTGTTCACAATGCTTTTTTATTTGTGTGATTTTAAGAAAATATTTCTATACTTAATTTAAATATTGTTAAATATAGGAAAATTAATTAAACTAAATATTTTTAAAATGAAAAAAACAATTAGTTATTAAATATAATTTACTTATTCTTTAGCTTAAAATTTTCCTGATTTGGCTTCATTGCTTTTTATTCTTAAATAAATAAAATAAATAAGTTCAATTTAAACTAATCATATTCATTATTTATCTAATCAACTATTCAAGCTAATAATATACCTAAATAACAATTTTTTCTTAAATTTTCTTTGCAAAAAAGCCAAGCACGATGAAATAATTAATATTTGTAAAGATCATCTCGAACGTTCTTGGAGCATGTGATTTTTTCAATATTTTAACTCATCTCATCCAAATTTGTTTACTAATATAATCTGCTGACTCTCAATTATCTTATAAAAGCCTAGGTTTCTAATATTTGTTTACATTATTAAAAATAATTCTACATTCAAACAGACAGCTAAAACTTATATAAATCTGTCAAAACTTTACGCAATACAATAGTAACTCACTAAAGATTTAAGATCAAAGAAGATTTTGAGAAGAAACAATTAGTGCCTTTTTATGAACATGAATCTGCAAAAATCACTCTTATGGGATTAACAATAGTGTTACAGTTTTCTTTTTTTTATCTAAGTTATAATATCCACTCAAATATAGACATGAAATAGCATGCTAATTTTAGGATAAAATATAAATTAAACGTCTGAGCAGTATTTAAGTGATATATATTGATAATGGATAAATAATAAATTTCGAATTTTATTTGTTTTAAATAAATAACTCCTAATCAATAAAACTAATTGTATATTTTGCTCTTTCAAATTGCAATCTCATTCATCAAAATAGAAACACATTCAAAGACACATTTATAGAAACACGTTTAAATTTGTTTATTTAATAAACATTTTAGCAACATTTGTCAATATTATAGATCCCTATAAGATCTGTTATTAATTTTAACAAATATTTATAAAATTAGATTAATTGGTGAAAAAATATTTAGAAAACAGACATAAAATTAATAAATAATATTTAGTGACATGACATTTTTAAATATTTTATTAATTAATTTATTTTTTAATTTTTTAAATTTAAATATTACAAACAAGAAAAATATTTATGATTATATTTCAGTCCCCACTTTCATAACCCCTTTTATAATAGAAGGTATTATCGTGAAATAATATAGCTAACTTTTATTGTAGTGAAATAATACTATGAATATATTCTACAATTATTTTCTCTTAAAAAACTTTTGAAATAACTTTCCATTTAAAGAAAAGAAAAATTTTTAATTTTGACTGGCTCAACTCCATATTTTCATTATTTTTTTTAATTCCTTTTTCAAAAAATTCTAAGGTTGAAGATAAAGATTTAATTTTTGAATTATAATCCTAAATTGTCTTTTTAAATTTCACAATTTTAAAATTTTTATTTATTAAATGACATTTCTGTTTTCTTTTTTATCTATGACATACATTTTTTGTATTACCATAAATAAACAAATGAACAACAACAAAAATAAGGCAAATATGAATGAAATGCAAAATTGATATTTCCAGTATCACATTCATAGCTCTTCATTTGAAAGAGTTTCATTTATATTTAAGCAAATTTTTGAGATACTAATTTTAATTACTTATAAACACTTCCATCAGAAAGTTTAACTAAAGTGTTTAATAATCAATTTAACATTCTATGTAAGAGTATCATAATCCAGCATTTAATTACTTTCGTATGACTAAGAATCTGATATTCGACTCAACTATTTATGAATTAGAATCCCAGTTTATTTTCTAAATAGGTGTGGTGATTCGGAATCCATTTTAAGCCTTAAGTTCTTATTTAAATGGTACTCACATGTTCAAGCAATAACCATTGAGGAATAATCAAACTGCCTTTCAATTTTTAATTATTAAATAAAAAGTTAATTAATAGTAAAGAATATTTTTAATCAAATATTTCAAGCCATGCTCTCCTGCATTGGCATAAGATCTATTTTGATAACACTTCAATACAATTTCTCCTTGTCATTATCTTGTATTTTCCCTTTAAAGCTTCAACATCACATAAATAACATATTACAGAAGAAATCATACTATTTATCTCTCTTTCTCATTTAATCTCAGTTTACTTATTTAACTATAAACATTTCGTATTTTTTTTTAACATATTTCATATTTACCATCTCCTTAAGCTATACTTATTGAAAAATCTTGAATAAAACTCTTTTCATTTGTGATGTCATTTATAAATTCATAGCATTTCTAATTGTATGAAAATAATGTTTATTATTTTTTAACAGATCGGTATCAACTATTGATTTAATAAAAATTTTCAAATATAGAGTATGTAGTCAAATATAATATGTCACAATCGTTATCATAATTTAATATTTCATTTTAAATAAAAATACTAGTTACTCACATTAACAAATATATACTATTCTGTTATTACCCATTATTAACCAATAACATGGCATTCACATTCACATCATTATAGTCATTCAATTATATTGCAACAATTCCCTCAAAGGCTTTCGAAGTGCCTATTTATCACATTAAGCGAATTCAATCTGTTACAATAGGCCCTCGGTTAGACAACATTCAATGGACCTGCATATCATTTCATTCAACATATTATTATTGTTATATATGAAGTTTTCAACTCAGTCCAAACATCTAAAATAACACAAGGAATTATTTCTTACAAATGGTGGCACATGTAAGATGCTTTTTCATGAAAAATGTATTAGGATAAACAAAAAGCAGGAAAAATTTAATTTAGTTATACATATATATTAAATAATTTATTGTAAAATAATAAGATTTAAGAAATAACTTTTATTGGGTTGAATGCTTAAACTTTCTTTTATAATTATTTTCATGATTTAAAAATTTGCCATCTTTATTTTTCACCAATATGAGCTTCAATTATTAAAGTTTATATTTTTATCCTTTCATGCTATATTCAAATTTTTGTTAATATCAAAACACATTTGATTTCTTACAATCATGTAATATATAATTTTAAATAGTCTTTAATAACATTTTTTACTCTTGAAAAATAAATGAAAATTACGTTAATCTAGCCATGGTTTCTTTAACTTAAAATATCATTAACATATATTTTAAATGTATCTAATAATTTTATCTTGAATTATAAGTTTAAATTTGTTTCCTTTTGACATTTTAAAAACATTAATGTTGGTAAATATTTCTGGTATTATATGAATAATCATAAAGAATGTCTAAAATCATTTTCAGTACCATTTACTAAAATGATGACAGAAACATGTTTATCAAATTTATGGTGACATAATCAAACTGCTTTGGATAGAAGCCTTATAATATTTTTTTTCTATAGTAATTTTTTTTTCATTTAGCCGTAAACTGTTCGGAAATTGAATTTACATTTGCATTGTATTTTCATATATGCATTACGACTAGCTATCTATTTTTTTAAATGAAACAATTAAAACTAAAATACAAGGTGCCAATAAATAAAGTTTTAGACGTATTGATAGGAATATTGACATTGCTGTAAAATGATGACAGAAACATGTTTATCAAATTCATGATTACATAATCAAACTGCTTTTGATAGAAACCTCATAATATTTTTATATTATAAAAATTTTTTTCACGTAACCGTAAACTGTTCGGAAATTGAATTTACATTTTCATTGTATTTCATATATGCATAACTTCTAGCTATCCATTTTTTAAATGAAAAAATTTAAACTGAAATACAGGGTGCCAATAAAATTCTATACATATTTTGATGTCAAATAGTTCATAAAATAATGAAGATAAGTTTATACTGATAAGATTAGATAGACTCAAAACATTTTCTGTGTATATGTGCTGCTCGTCACGCGGTAAATATCTAGATACTTGTCAATTTCTAGTCAACTACTCGAAAGCATATCGTCATCCACAAAGGCTGTTGTAGCTAAAATCATCTCCACTAAGTCATCAAAATTCAACGCTTTTCTTCAATAAAAGATATCCTTTACGAATCTCCATAGAAATTGGGCTGATTAGTTACTTTTGTCATTCTGAGAGTCATTTAATGATTTACAATTGATAGTCAATGTGGTGATGCTCCATCTTGTGGCTGAAGTACTTCGAGTTATAAAAGTACGGACCTTTTCCATTATCTTAAATGATCTATAGATGTTAGTCTTCCAGACCCATAAGGAAATGATTTAAATTTCCTAACAACATTCAGTTAAAAACATAACATATTCTCATACAGTTAAAATATAGTTCTAGTAAATAATGTTATTTGAGAGCATTTAATTCATATTACTGAAGTTTGTTTTACACTGCAAGCTAAGGAGAAAAATGTCAACTTGAGAATACATTGCAGATAAAGAATTTGATGTTAATAGAACAAAATTTTTAATTAATTACTCTATAATAATTAATAAAACAATAATTGAATTCCAATTATAATAATTAATTTTACATGTCCTATTCTTGAGCGATGTCTTTCTTAATCTATCATGAATTTTGGTAAATATTTTTTGAACTACAATATTGAAAAATAAATTTATACTATTTACCAAGAGAGAATGAAATTTTTAATGCTGGAAATAAATTTTATTTCAATGGGAAAGAAACAATGGTACGGTTAATGGCTTGGTAAATAAATCTATACTTACATCGGGATTTTTTTTTTTTTTTTTGTAGATCATGATATCTATGAAAGGTTTCTGATTTTCGTGTCCGTGTATTGTTTCATAAAATGAACGCAATTTTTTTCCAAGAAAAATATGCTATAAGAAATTTAACATCACACATCATCCTGTAACCTCTTTAGCATCCTTTTCACGAAATTCATTCTTGTAGTCTTATTGTTCGGATGAAAAACTGGAATGATTTGAATTTTGTAAACATGCAGCCTTATTTTTTCCATAAAAACATTATGACAATTGTGTATATTCATTTTTCATAAAGATCTTTCAGATCTCCTAGCATTGCATAAGAATACCTCTCTTGACCCTCTCAGTATCAATTTAACTTATACCGCGATATCCACTATTCGTTTCGTTAAAGCACTTCCAGTTTTCAGAAACTTCCTATTACACCATTCAGACATTGTTTTTAGAGAGTCGTTCTAGTGAAATCTTCTTTAATTTCTCTGTATTTGTTTTACTGATTTCATTTCGATAGAACACTATAACATCTGTACTTTCGCTTGAGATGTTTTACTTATCAACAAAAACATCACATGGAATAAAGCAATCTATGAACACATCAAAAGTAAATGTGATAATCCCTTTTAATCCTTACAACACAATCAAATTTTATATTTTTCCTTTTTTCTCTAAAGCAATGAAAACACTATAAATCACACAGTTTACCATGACACTATAAATATATGAGTTGTTCAATATATAATTACTATACGTATTTCTATGTATTCATTATTTTCTTAGTTTTAAAACATAAAATTATATTCAGCAACTTATGAATAATCATTATATGATGTAAATTAAATATTAAAGGATTTTATTTCAAATCAATAAAGGTTTTATAACCCAATCCGTTACTTTGAAAAATTAGCAAAAATAAAGCTTATAAAAATATGTCTAAATTTTATGTTGACATTATATTTTAATCATTTATCAAACTAATACATGTATATTTTAATCAATTTCATATCATTTCATCAATTTCATTTTCATATCAAAATAATGCATGCATGTTTTTCTTAAATAAATTTTAATAAATTTTCTAGTATAATTTATTTTAATTATGGCTAGAAAAGCTTTGTAAGAAATATTTTTGTAAGAAGAGGCCAACAATACACTGTAATACAATATAAAATTAAAAGTGTTCTATTTTAAAATGTATTTGCTTAGATTACAACTTATTTATTAATACTTAGTTAAATACTTGAGATAAAATGATAACAAAAATGAATTATTTTTACAAAAACATATAAATTTCTTTATTTCATATTTCATTTGGTAAACTTAAACTTTACACATTCTCTATATTTACATGTTAATTTAATAATTTGTGTTTAATATTATAAATACAGAAATATTTAAAATTTTGAAAATTTTTTAACAAAACTTTTCCTAACTTCAAATAAAAATAAATTCATTTTAATTTGTTCTCATATTATAATATAAATAAATAAAAATAGGTATGAGATTCTATATCTCATATTATACAACTTATTTATATCCATATTGAAATCTGAAGATTCTGAAATTAAATGCAATTGCTAAATTATCAAAATAACTTCTTAAAAACCGTGCATTAAAGTTTTAATAGATTTTTTTTTATTTCGGAACAATTGAAAAAGATACAAGTCATGCTAATATTAAAATTTAAATGCGAATAAGAATTCTGGCATAAAGTAATTAAAGAAACTTCAAGGAAAATTACCGTTAAAAGTAACTAAAAATTTGAAGTAAAAGTTTATAGATTACCTTTTAAAGAAAGCATTACAAATATCGGAAAAAAGATTTTCAATTAACGACAGATTAAAATGTTTCGTTTTTGTTGGAACCAGGATGGGGGACGCACAAGTTTATATGCATGGATATTCAAAATCTGAAATTATTTTGAAATCATTCCTTAATTTATTCTCAGATGAAGATGAGTTTAACGAGAAAATTTCAAATATGTAATCCTTTTCAAGAATTAAAAACTGAACTATTAATTTAAATTAAAGTCTTAAATTAATTTTATAAACTTTAAAAATTATTAATTTATAAGGCAATTTTTATGAGACACAAGTAAGAATCGCAATTACATTTCTTATATTTCTTTTATATATTGGGTATTTCATGCTTAAATGATCATTAAGCATGAAATATTCAATATTTCAGAAAAGGAGTACAAGAAATGTAATTTTGAGATATGACAAAGATTTTTTAATTAAATAAAATGCAAAAAATATAAATGAAAATTTTAATGAAATTCATTTTAATTCGATAAATTTGAAATTCCATTTTACAATTGTATTTTTGTTTGCAAATTATATGTAGAGCAGCATTAGTTGTAAAGCATTTGCTGAAAAACTTATAGCCTTATTTAAGATATTTTATTAGAATCCATGGTATGGAATATTATAATGAGTTTTGAATCGGAAAAATGCAAATTACTGAATTGAATTTATAGGGAACATGAAGGTCATTAGCTCAAGACTGTGGAATTAATTTTAAGAAATTAGAATGGTTGAACAACTATAGTTGTAAACAAATCATAGCTGATATATTTGTTTTTCAGCTTATTGTTATAGAAGAACTAACAAATAACTAGCTTAAAAAATAAGAAAACTGAGCAGGTGGATGCGTAAATTGACTTAGTATAGACAGGTGTAAAAAATAATCTCTCATGTTCAATAAAAATCACATAAATTTGACAGTATGACATATAGAATCAAAATAAATATACTTATAACTTCTCATTATTTGAAACACTAATTTGTTGATCAAAATGCATGCACAGAAGATAAGATACTAGCTTTGCGCTTATTGGTAATTTCTGTCTTCTGTACGCAATAATAGTCTCCTATAGTTAGTTGCTCGTGACAAAATCTCACAAGAAACTTAACCCATACATTGCATAGGCTATTCAAAATATTTTTTTATCATGCTGCGTCTATTGATATGAGTTAAACTTTATTGATAATTTTTATCGTTATCATGCAAAATAGAAGCTAAGTATTTATAAATATTTAAGTAGACGTATTAAGCATTTTACATTAATTTGAAACAATATTTTTATCATGTACATACAATTTAATTCTTGTGCACGCATCATATTTCACATTCTATCTGTCATTTCGAAAAATAAAAGTTAGATTGAACATTTCACCTTTTCTTTTTGCGCCTTTAGCAGAGTAAATGGTGTTACTTTTTTCTTGCCTGAGTTTAGTTATTGTGCAATATACATATATATGTATGCATACATATCCGATATGCATACGTGTAATCATATGTTTTTATGGATTTTAAAATTACGTACTATAAATCAAATTCTTTTTGGTCATGTTATTTCATTATATAATACCTTAATTTCATTCTTTATTTTCGTTTTTTTATGTTATTCTGTATTCTAAATTAAGATTTCTTGTACAAATTATAAAAATATAAAATTTTATATTCAGTATTTTGTAAATTAATATTTGTAAAAATTATTAAAAACATTATATTCATGTAACAATAAATTTAAAAAATATGAACTATATTCAATGGATAACTAATAACGAGACAAATATTCTCTTAAAAATTGCTTATTTAGAGACTTTTTTAAACAATTTTCATTTCACTCTATCTGTAACCTCACAATCCATCAATTATAAAATATATATTTCTAACATACCAATGTAAGAAAAATTAGTGATTCTATACCTATTTTTATTTCAGAATGAAACTTGAAGATATAAAATTAATTTCCATAAATATAGTTATAGAGGAAAATAGATTCATCGAATAATAAATAAAATAAGGAACTTTAGAAAATTATAGAATGAATATAATTATTTGTTTTAGTTGTATCCTTAAACTTTTTTGTACTTGCTTTACAAAAACATATTTTAGGTATATTTATCTAATAATGATAATAAAGTAAATCTGAAACCCTTTATCATGAATAGATGATCGGAACCACTTAGTAAATTCATGCAATACAAGCACCACTTTAAATAATATATCAAAAAAATCAAATGAAATGAGAGGGCAGATCTTTCTGGAAAACAAGCAGAATCCAACAGTAGCATCCCAATTATTGAAATCAAATGGCTAAATTCTGATCTGAAACTTTTTCTTCGACATACAAAAAAGCAATGATAAATTTATTGGAACTCAGAGTAAAAAGGGCATGAACTCACGCTCCCCTTCCTACAGTATCCATCAATTATTTTACCAATGAACAATGTCTCAATTATTTCATTTCAAGCCACAATATTTATACGCCTCATATTATAAACCATTCAGAAGAAGTCAAACCCTCCATTTGTTCATGAAGTAAAGAAGGTTCACTAATACACTACAATTTCGATTGCCACGTTCCAGCCAACAACCACTTAGGATTTCCATCAGATATCCATTCTAACCAACGTCTCCAGTTTTGCATCAGATATAGGCCTGTTAACATCATGTAACCAACATAATGAAAACTCTCATGGACTTGCACTTGAACGTATGCCAACTGACACAAAACATTCAGTCACGATCTGATAACTTAACAGACTCCCTCTGACATCTTTCTTTTTAAATTTTTTTCTAGCAGTTGAGGAGAAATGTCTCATATATGCTTGAAAACTCTTAATACACACCTAGATAGTATTCATTTTATGTTTACAGTCAATGTATGTATATCATGTTCGTATATAAAGTCGTCCATTCATCATCAACAGCTTAAGTTTGTTAGTCCCACTTGTTTCCTTAATTATTACTCTTACTTTTTATATTTATTTATACTCAATGTCTAGGAAAAATAATTATGTCATGTTCTTTTTAAGAAACAAGATAATCACTTTGTAACTAAATTTCAAAAGTTTATTCCGTTAATAATTGTTCTAAAAATATAAATGAACTTTTTCGAGGATGTTTATTAAGTAAATAATATTTTTTAAATTACTTGTTCCATACTCATTTCATATAAATATTTTGCATTTCTTTATATCTACAAATTAACTATGAATATTTATGTATTAACTTTGTAAATCACTGCATTTTTTCTTAAAATTTACTGCATTTCTTAATTGTTATATTATACGTAGCTTTAAAGATATCAGATATGCTCAGTTCTCATTATGACTAAAACTGTAGCAACTAGATTTATTTAGATACAAATTCTATGACAAATATTTCATAGTATTTTTAATACTCTATTTAATATTGCAAGTTGAAATTTAAATACATATTTAGTTGATGATTTTCAAAAAAAATACTATAATTCTTGACAAAGTTGATTAATTGTAAAATTCTTTCATCCAAAAATTATAATTAATTCGTTATATTGTATGGGCATTATATTGATTTGAATATCTTCACAATGAAATCTTTAAATTTCACAAAATCTTTATCTTTCTATATTTTAGGAGAAATTTCAAGTACATTTAGGATGAATTTAGTAAGTAAATATTTCCAAAAATAGTATTCAAAGTAGTATTCACATATTATAAGAAAAAACAATTAAAGTTCTCAAAAGAATTGATTTTAATTCCTTATGTAACTTAAAATTAAATATTTTAATTCATTTTAAGGCATCGGAAAACATTCTTCCCAACAATTAATTTTCTTAATTAATTATGAGATAACAATTCTTACAAAATGGAAATGCGTATGTTTTAAATGAGAATACCATTAAATTGTAAGGTATGCTGTATCCCGCATATTGTTTTGTGAGTAACTATCACTAGTTGTTTGTAACAGATGCGAGAAAGAAAGAATCAAAAGATTTTTCAGTAACGAGAGTTTTATAAACTTAACAATAAGTTAGCTAGTTTGTTGCAACAATAAGATCTGATAAACTATTCTGCGTGAGGATTCTCCGAGAAATATCTGTGTGAGTTAAGACATATCTGTGTGACAAAGTAAACATTGTCCCTTGAAAATATACTTTACTAACATTCCAATCTTTAAAGTTATTTTAAATAGTCGTATTTAAATAAAGATAGAAAACTGCATAAATTGTTTGTGAACATTGGAATTAATGTTAAATATTTTCATTTTCTACAGAAATTTTTTATTATTTGTAAATCATTTCCTCGATTATTATGTTGTTTTAAATATTATCTCAATTTTAAATAATATTATTCTAAGAAATACTGAGAATTTTCTAAGTAAGCAAATGTTGTTTTGTTTTTATATATAGCAGAAATTTTTGATTAAATAACATTACTTGTAAATAAAACTTATCTTGCATTTTATTGGTTTTAGAATATAAAAATGATTGAAATGCACACATATTGTTTTTCGAAAATATTTTCTGCCTTACGTTTTAAAAAAATACTACACAAAAAAATAAAGCATCAAAGTTTAAATTTATTTTATATAAACACATAATGGATTTAAAAATTACAATCAATTTCCTGTTTCAAAAAAAGATTATTTTATTTACTTGAAGACCAAGAACATTTATGTTAATAATTGAATTTATTATTTCATTTATTTCAAATGAAAAGGAAATTTGAAATTTAATATAAATTTTTACGAAATATTTCATCGAATAAATTTGTTTCCTAAATTTAATTTTATCATTTTACAATTTCACTTCTTCTGATATTTTACCATATTTTTTCTAAGGTATTTTTTAAAAAAAATGTAAACCTGTAGACTAAATTAGATTTCAAAATACAAACTTGGAACAAAAAGTATATATGATATTTCTATTATTAATCATCCTCTCTAAAATAAGGTTTTTCTTTTCTCTGTATTTTAATATACACTAAATGCCAAAAATTAACAAAAAAACCACAAAAATAGCGATAACTCTCTCAAAAATAAGCCAATCACAATGAAATTTGATTACGTCGATAGTTAATGATTAATCAAGTTAATAAGTAAGTTAAAGGAGCTGAATAATATAACATTAGGCAAAAAAAGTAGTTCTGCTGTGAGAATACATCATTTGGATGGAGCATAAAAATGGGTGTCTCAGAGCAAGATGGCAATTACCACTGCATGCCTGCGATTAGAAAGATGGTACAGCAAAATTGTAATAATTGCCTCCAAGCATCATTTGAACAATTCAGAGGTATCACTGAAAACTTTTGGTGGTGTGTTATTGGGAGAGTAAAGGCAAGACAAAGTTAGATAGAAGTCGATGCATGGCTGAATTTCAGTCCGTCTCTGATTCATAGACCTCAACAACAATTTCTAAGTACGGACTAGGTATCCAGGAAATTCAGCCAAGGATGACCACATGACTGATCCATGAGTGTGCGATATTTGTCATTTTGTTCACAAAAGTATAGAAACGCAACTCCAGCTGTTGTTGGTATCAAAATCAATTGTGCGTCGAAGGCTTCACGAACGTGAAGTTTATGCGAGACGACTAGTTATTTGCGTCCAGTTTCATTGATGATGTCATGCAATAAGTAATGGCCACGTCAATGCGTAAGTTTTCTAAGGGTATTTTTTCTTGTTTGTATGAACAAAACTTATAATTGTTATTTGTTTTGTACAATTCTCATATATAATAAACAAACTTCTTATTTTTATAATTTCATTATAACAATATTTTTTTACAAAAACAATAAAAGTACACATTGCTAAAAAATATGCATATTCATTGGAAAATATATATTAAACACTTCATTTAAAAATATCATTTTTTGATCTTGTGACTAGTCTTGATGCTGTAAGTAAATTGTGGATTTTAAATAACTTCATAAAATAGCATTTAAAATTTTCTTTTTTTTTTTCTATTTTGAAATAAACAACATAAATATAATTTACTTCAAGACACGACATAAAATATTTTTATTATTTTCAAAATCAATTTATGTTAAAAAATATAGAGACAAAGGGTATAACAACCAGGCTAGGTAATAAAATATACTAAATTAAAAACTGCAGTAAAAACTAAATAACATCATAACTCTATTCCTTTTACTTTCTAAGTATCTGTCAACTCTAAACAATGAAATTCATTTTGGATATGATTTTACAATTAAAGAAAACTGTTCATAAATGAAGGGAAATATTTTTTCAGATGTGATAAAAAGAATAATTGCATTTGATTTAGTTGTAACTGACAGAGTTTGTATTTATAAGACTCTAGAGTACATATCAAACATATTTTAAGGTATTACTAACTTTTTGCTGTAGAAAAGATTGAAGAATTAAGAAAAAAATATTGTAAGGTTATTTTTATTATTTTTATAAAGCTATTATTTTTATTTATTTATATCATTATTCTTATTAATATATAATAAAATTATTGCTAAAGAAATAGGATTAGTACTTTACAAAAATTATATTATTTGATAAATTAACATACTTGATACTAAATATAATTACTCAAAATTCTGTAATGCTTTTGTAAGCAATAATCCAAACAATCCAAACTTAAGTAAAACATATCATTGAATTCCTGA
The DNA here is from genome assembly GCA_026290005.1 of Latrodectus geometricus. Taxonomy (NCBI): domain Eukaryota; kingdom Metazoa; phylum Arthropoda; class Arachnida; order Araneae; family Theridiidae; genus Latrodectus; species Latrodectus geometricus. Next base: position 68,093 of record JAPDSC010150473.1, read on the forward strand.
ATATTATCACTTTTCTCACCACAACAGAATTTTACTTTAATCCTCCCTCCTATAAAATAGAATTTCAACTAGTCGTTGTTGAAAAAGATGAAAATACATAATGTTCAAAGACAGAAACTTTATCAATTAATCAAATTGAAATTCAAGAAGATGGATTGCAGAATTGTCTATTCAATTACAAAATTAAGGTAACGTTTGATGTCTCATGACATATGTCTTTTGATCTTAAAGCAATAAAAGCATTTTGATCATCCCTCCCCCAAGAACGATTATTTAAAATGTGAATTATTTTAGAAAAAACGGGCAAACTAGATTTCCGCGAAAAATCGTAGATCTCCTTTTACGTAAAGAAAAGATTGATTACGTTTTAACTGAAAGGAATTTCTGTAAATAGTCATTAAGAAAATCATTATTTTTTACTTGCTTTTCATTGCTGTGAATTAGAAACTTGCAAAGATAATTTATGCATTAAATAGAGATAATTATCACACAAATTTTAAAAGTATAAATTATTTATATTAATTTAAAGAATATCATTTTATTTTCAAAAAATGTTAAATCTAAATAGAAATCCTGCAAGTTCTGAATATTAAATTGGAATAATTTAAAATAATGTAACATAAGGTAAACTCTAACGCAAATTCTAAGCAATAATTAAACAATTTAAATAAAAAAAAATTCGTGTATGATAGAATAAATAAAATAATATCAAAATTATTTTCTGTTACATTAAGAAGTTATTTGTAATTTTATTTCTTTTTAAAATTCTGGTTATTTCTGACATTTAAATATTGTTTATTACGAATTATGATATAATACATTAATACTTTAGATCATATTATTTCATTATAGATCATTTTATAATGTGTAAATCATAATACTTACAATTTAGTATTATAATTTTAATATATTCTACATACGATGTATTTTGAAACTTAAATTAATCTGATAATGTATTGATGTATTTCAAGTAAAGAAATTACTACTTTATTAAAGTACTATCAAAAATATCTCAAGGGGTAAAAATAAATAATCAGAACTACACAATTTTAGTCGCAAAATGTAAGGAAAGCTTTTTTAATTATTTTAAGTCAGAAATTGCACCTTTTGATCTTATGTTATCAAATTTTTACAATTTACATTTCAAACATTACAATTTATAAATTTATTCAGTATATTTTAAACTAAAATAAAATCTCATTTGACTGAAATTTAAGGAAATTCAAAATAGGCTTAAAATGAGAGCAAAGAAATATGGTTATTTAAAATAATTCAAATATAAAATATACATAATATTACTTAAACTAACAGGATTACGATTTTATATATATATATATATATATATATATATATATATATATATATATATATATATATATATATATATATATATATATATATATATATATATATATATTTAAATGTGTCGAAATAAGTATGTAGGATACTTTCTGAATTTCCAAAACTTAAAAACTGAAAATTCTTTGAATATTTTTTTGAAACTCCTCATTATCATTTAACTAAAAATACGCATTTTACTTACAGATGGAAGTAAAAAGTTTTATCAAATAAAAAATGATACAAGGAAATGGGGAGATATAAATCATTTATACATTTTGTTTGATTTTACGAGGCTATTGGTTCAAGATTTTATAAATTTATTAGCAGATTAAAAGAGAAAATAAAAATTCATAAATAAATAGCATTTAATAGATGCACATTATGCATAAATTCCACATGTAAATCAAAGCAATTATAATCATCCTTATTTCTTCAAATGTTAAATAAGGGTAACTTGCATAGCTAAAATAAATGAAATTGCAACCAAATTTTTACTTCCAATTGTCATCTTCATAACTTAGCACTGTCATTTTTAATTTTTATTTCATTATACTTTCTTTGCAATCAATATTTAAAATGCATTTCTTTTTAATAATTTACTACCACCATTAAATTATTCACTGATTTGACTTTTCATATATATTAAACTCCATATATATATATAAAACTTGAAACTCCATATATATTAAAATCTACAAATCTTATAAATTTTTGCCATTACACACATGATTACAAATACAATAAAATAATCATCATATTCCTTTGAAATACAAATTATTACTTACATCTTTTTCTGCTTTCAGCAAGTGCGTTTAAATCACTTCTTCAATCAAACAAATTAAACAAATAATGCCTTCAAGACAACCGATTCGAAAATTTTATGTTATAACACTAATAATTAATAACACCAATACTTTGTGCAATATTAAAATTAACATGTATTTTATAATAAAAAGCATAAAACCATAGAAAAGAATTCATAATTATTCATTATACGCATTCATGCAACAACAACAATGCGAAGATTCAGTACTTTTAAAGCATATATATTAATTCAGTAAATTAAAAAAAATGTATCATAATGTCTTTCTGTGTAGCAAAATTCTTAAAAAAATTTCAAATTCTTAGAAAATGTAAGACAAAGAAAAGACTATTTTAAAAGGAGATAATTCAAATGAAGAATAATTAAATTATTTTATCATCATTTCACTCAAAATTTTGTAGGTATGTGTTTCTTCAAAAAAATATAAATAGTTTCGTTTAAATTATTTTATAAATTTATTTTACTTAAATAAATTTTGCGTGGAAACTAAAACTCATAAATTTCTCATTTAAATTTATGTTAATTTTATCACATATTTTCAAGCATCTCTGACAAGTATGATTGTAGATATGCAATATCTACAATCATCTTTGTCAATATATATATGTATATATGATTAGAATTTCAGTGCAAGCGCACATCACGTGCTCCTGTGCCGCAACTTCAAAGCGGAATTTCAGGCTTGGAGATATTGCCAATTTCAAATTCGGCAATTGTGTTGTTCTTTTGGCTTTTTCAAGAAAAAATAAATAAATAAGAAATAAAACACGATCAACTATGCCTCGTAGAAAAAAGCGATTAATTTTTGATCAAGTATCCAATTTCGACAAAGGAAAGATAGTGGTCAACCGAGATTGTGGATTATCTTTTAGGTAAATAGGTTGTCGTGTTGAACAAAACCAAACAACTATAATGCGTATATATGATCGTTTAATGCAGGAGGGTATGACAGACCAGCTTGTTCGATCGCATCCACCTCAGTGCACCACTTCATGTGAAGATAGGGAATTTGTGCGCATGGTGGATACGGATAACTAAGATGCCTCACAAACCATAGCACAGCCCATTCCTTCTGTAGAGCACCATCCAGTGTTTGTGCATACCATTCCAGGCTATTTACTGCAGAATGGTCTGTCCTCATGGTATCTATTCTGGATGCAGAACCACAGATGTTTCCGCTGCAAATGATGGGATGAAAATTGGATGTGGATGGCAGAATAGAATGAGAAAGCCTTTATTGATGAATCACGCTCCTATCTGAAACACCACGAGGTTCGCACTCGATTCTGGAGCAAGGTAGAGATAAGATGCTGAACAGCCGTGTTATACAACGCCACTGGTCCACATTTAGTACGTAAGACCGGTACTTTGCACAGCCAGCTTTAAATATCCGAAGTGTTGGAGCCAGTTGCCCTTCCTTACCTTCAGGGATTGCCTACAACCATAATTCAAAGGATAATACTTGGCCACACTTGGCAGATATTCTCCATGGGTTGTTAGTTAATCGCTTGTCTGATTCAATCTGGCTGGTTTGTCTGGCTGTCTTTCTCTCTGGTTCTTTCGCCTATAGAATCTTATGATCCATGGTTGTTCAATGATTGATACAGATTATATCCCCTAGCTACCACACCAGATCAAATTCTGCAATGTGTGGTCGCTGCTTGGTCTGCTGTACCCAAAGAACACATGTATACCAAAGAACAATGTATAACTTCATATATCTTATTTATTGAATATATAATAAATAAGATATTTAACGATATATATTTTGCAAGCTTGAATAAAAATTAAAAATCTTATTTGCAGTTTTTGTAAATTTAAATGTGTAGGCCAAACTTTTAATTCCTTAAATATTCACATTAATTTACACAGGTCTAATATTAAAAATTATTAAGGCAATAAAGTTAATCTTGAAATCAATCACTTTCAAACTCATAACTTTAACAATGCTGTTTTAAGTATAATTGAACCGTATACAGAAAGTCGAATTTTTAAGGAAAATAGATAAATTATTAATTTGAAATCCCTTGCACCTTTCGGGGTTAATGAATTATTTAATGGCAAAATTATATTTTTTCTCATAGAAATTCATTCTGTTTCTTTCAATCTAATAATCATAAAACTAAAAGATTAAAAAGAGGTGGTCGTAAAATTAACAAATCGTAAAAATTATCTTAAAAATAATTTTGAGTTTTATTTGCTGAAAATTTACAAATTGAAAGCTTCTTTTTCTATTCATCATAATTGGTTGGCTTGCAAATTTTTAATATCAAACTATCTCATAGTGATTATAAATTTCTATTATTAAGATGACATACACTTTAATAGCTTGCACTTTAAGATTTTATTTTATGATAAATTTAAATACAGGTATAATAAAATTAAAAATAAGAATATTAAATTTCATTATTTTTCATATTAATTTCCAATATAGTAACTTTGCTAATATGAATTTCAGTAGTTTTATTAATGGATTGTATGGTATTTTTCCAATAAAGGATATTTTTATTAAATTTACATTTTCTTACGATATTCCTTTCGGACGTAAAATATTTAATTATCATAAATTTAGTAAAAATATCGCAGTATCTAGAAAATATTCCAAATGTTTATGTTATAACGATGAATTCAAAACTTTTATAAATCTCGATTTCAGACTCATCATTACAGATGACCTTAATATTGTCAACAATCACATTCTTAAAGAAATTCTAAATAAAGGTACTAAATGCAAACTAGTGTTTCAAATAAAAAGATCTAAAATTTTTGAAGTTATTCTACAAAATATTGATTCCTCTTTCTTTAAAATTTCAAATTATTGTGATACACAAGTTGAACATTTTACAACTTGGAAAACTAAACTATATTATAAAATCAAAAACTATATTTCTGATAATAATTTAACATCTCTTATGTTACTAAATTTAGCCCATTTAAACCTGCTATTAAAATTCTTAAAGATTATATTATTAATATATATATATATATATATATATATATATATATATATATATATATATATACGCTTGTTGATAAAGCTTCTAATAACTATGCATTTTTTTGTTGTATAAAAATTTTTATTTATATTTAAATGATACTTTAAACTGTAACACCTACAAACTTTTGAATTCTACAGCCAACATCGTAAATACCAACAACATAAAAAGTTTTTATAAACTTCTAAATATAAACACTTATAAATTACAACTTCCTTATTTAACAGTTATACCTAAATTTCATTAATTTCCTATTGAATTTAGATTCATTGTTTGCAGAACAAATTCTTATTTGAATAAACCAGGTTTAATTTTTGCTAAATTTCTTAAAATAATTCTGAAATACATTGTTAAATCTTAAGCTACCTGGATAAATGTTTATAATAGACTGGTTTTGGACTTTCTGTCAAATAATTTTATTTATAATATTAATTCCAGTGATTTTAAAGATCTTTTTACAAGTATACCTAATAACAAATTGAATGATGTTTTGCATTTTTATTATCAAGATTACTGGGACATATTGGGTATTATTTTTGATTAATGGCACAATTTGATCAAAGTTTATATTTATAATATCTATATTTATAATGGTGAAACTATTTTTATTCCAAATTGCTGTATTCCACAAGGCTCAAATTTTTCAAGCACACTCTCTAATTTATTTTTACATTAATAAGAAAAAGTTTTATTTTTCAATATCCTTTTGTTTTTAGATATATTGACTATATTATTTTCAATAATTTAAATTTTAGTGATATTTCTAAATCAATTTATCCAAACGAGCTTTCCCTTGTTGAAATCAACATTTTTAACAATAATATTGAATTCATAGATTTATTTATAAACTTTGAAAATTTAACTACACTTATATATATTTTCGATAAAACAAGTAAATTTAATTTTAAAGTTAGTGAACTAATATATTGGAAATCTAGCATTTCTTTAAAAATTTAAAGAAATGTAGTATTCCATGAATTAAAACGCCTATAGAATGATTGCAATAATCTAAATTTTATAAAAAAAACAAGTTAATTTCTTAATTAATCAACTTAAATATAATGATTTTCCTATTGATTTTATTATAAAATATGTAGGAAAAAAGGAATCACTTGTAACATTGAAGTAATGCGTAGTTTCTAAAACAACAGAAGGGCCACCAAAGCATTGAAGATTTTACATAAATCCTAAAAACACTTACTTTCACTTTAATTATACATTAACTTTTAATCAACCTTAAAAATTATAAACTACTTTAACTGAACTCCTAACTTTTCATATTACTTTTGGCAATTTTATT
>JAPDSC010150478.1:0-16954 GCA_026290005.1 Latrodectus geometricus
TTTTTAAGCAGAAAAGGAAAAAATATGTTACTTATAACTTACATCTAATGAATCTTTCTTAAAATATCTAAATTAAAATGTCTAGTATCAACATGTTTTATTGAAAAATGCATCAAACTTTTATATATAAGCATTTTCTTTTCAAATAAATTGTATATACTGGCTGATAGTGCACTTTTTCCTTATTTCTAACTCCAAATACTCCAACAAGCTTTTCTTGCTTCCAATTCTTTTCCAAAGAAGAACTTAATGAAAAAACTCGAAACTAAAGGCAAATAACTGTCTTACTTTATCTCAGTTAAAATGTAAAGTCGAGGTAGAAAAAAATTCCCCCGTACACTCGGAAAAAAGGGATAAAAAGGGATAAAATCAGTTGATATATTCCCCAGCTGGATCTCTAGTTAGGCGAAATAGTTCCGTAGAAGTAACTTATTTATAGCAGGAAGAAAGCGAGGAATTTTTAGAAGTGAGCTATTTTGGGCTGATTTTCACCCACTTGCTTGAAAAATTCTGCAGAATATCTTAAATTCATACAATGAAAAAAGAAAGAGAAACGTGGAAAAAAAGAAACAACAGAAAAGGAAACAGAAACATACTTTTGTTGTGCTTTTAACTTGGTGATTCATGTTTTCGCACTTATAAGAAATGCTTTTCGCGGGAACTCTTTTCAGTAATAAAATCATGGAAACTTTATATAAAGAAGTTAATCAATTAATTTTATACGTTCCTAGTCAATCCATCAAATACATTTTTACAGGAAAAAAAGCACATCAAAGTTACAGTTGATGAAATAAAATTTTTAAATTAGGGCAGTGATTTATAATGTCTAACTGTTACGTTGCTTTTTGCTTTTTACAATAAAATGTGAAAAGGTGCTCGATTTTTAAAAACGTGCCCTTGGCAAAAAAACGAATTCTTTTTTATACACATTCTTTATTTTTTTTTCATATATAGCCTGGATCCTTTAAAACTTGAAAAAATATTTTTATTAGACGATAGACAAATCATAAAAAACAAATCAAGGTTTTTCTAAAATAAATTAGTTAGTTTTTTAGGAAAATCGTAAAAGTATGTTTTCTGAGAAAAAAAATGAATTTTTAATTATTTTCTACTAAAAAAATGTTTTTTTAAATATAATGATTTTTAATAAAATTTCCTTATAAATTTGCATTTATTTCAGTTAAATAACAGTTAAAATGATTGTGAGAAGAAAAAAAAATTTTATATATGTGTGTACCATTATAAAAAGATGAAAATATTGGATTTCGTTGATTTTTCAAATTAAAATGTGATACCGATAAAAATTAAAATATTATGAATAAAAAATATATAATCACTATGTGTAACTGAGACTATTTTATAATCTTGAAGATAATAAAAATTACGGTGTCAACTTTTGAAAAAAGAACTGATGAAAATAAACAGTAAAAATTCAGTCAGAATTATTTGGCAATTCATATTAAAAATATTAGCCATCGAGATAAAGAAATTGAAAGGTTTTTTGTCACTAAGGAGATATATATTCCAAACAGATACCTTTTTTAACTTGTTTAGCTTGTTAGTATTAGCTTTTTTAATTAATATATAATCAAACTAAAAGCATATATATATATATATATATATATATATATATATATATATATATATAGATAGATAGATAGATAGATAGATAGATAGATAGATAGATAGATAGATAGATAGATAGATAGATAGATAGATGTGTGTGTGTGTTTATATATGTATATGTATGTAAATAATAGGAAAAGAAAAATATCCATTTAACTTATATTCATTGCCAACTTTATCAATTAAAAAAGTCAAATTAATCTGTATAATGATTAAATTTAAAGGATGTTTACCTCGTAGTTTGTAATATTTAATTATTAATAATGTAAATAATCACTTATTCTAAAACAGCTAAATACTGATAAAAGAACTGACGAGGCCTAATGGTAGGATTACAGACTCTCTATTGAACAGAATTAATGAGTCTCTATGGAACAAAGGAAAAGGGGTGTTGCGTTTCTGTCTTCTACTATTATATCTGTTGGATGAGAGCTTGGGAATTTTCTGAATTGCAACACGTGAATACCAGTTAATATCTGGAAAAATCGCGGGATAATAATTTAAGGAGTTAGTACGAAAATACCTTAAAGTGACATTAAATCGTTAATATGTTCCGTATGAGTTATCAAGAGAAATTTGTAAATATATCATTGTAAACAATAGAATCTGTAAATCCAGTTAAAGAGTTTAGTATTATTTTTAAGAGAAAAATATAATATTGCACTTTGTTAAATTAACAATAGAATTTAATATTCGTTACCTTTTGACAGCTTTAAAGTTTTTCCTATTGTTTTAAAGAAAAGATAAATAAATATATTCAATAAAATACTTTACTCTGAATACAATAAACAAAATATTATTTTACTTTGTTGCGCTAATGGTTTATTGAAAATTAACTGATCATATTATAATGTGTAACAAAAACTGTTAAACAACGAATATCTCTTTGAAATAGGCTAATTTACGCGAACTATTTTGTATGATAATGAAAACAAACAAAGATACGAAATCTAGGATATCTTTTCAGAAAATGTAACAGCGATCACAAAAAGCTAAGAATTTAAAATCAGTTTAAAATTTAGCTTTAAAAAACTATGGATACAAATAAATAGATACTTTTTTAATCATGGATATTTATATTTTGATAATAAGGGTATTAAGGATACAAATAAATAGATACTTTTTTAATCATGGATATTTATATTTTGATAATAAGGGTATTAAGTAAAACTAAGAAGTGCTAAAAAGATAGCCATTCATTAGATGTCTGTCTCATTTGATGTCCATTCATTAGATTAAGGAGTGGACATCTAATATATTATAGCCTGTCTTGAGTACTCAATACCAAAAGGAGTTCTTATAGATAAAATAAAGCTTTTAAAAAAAACTTGTAGAATTCATAACTACTTTCAAGTATTTAACCCTTGTTTACTGATAAGACATCACTTTTTAGAATGTAAAGCTCAGGCTCGAATCCAAGCCAGTATTGAACAATGAGATGGGATGTTGACTTTCTGTGTTCTTATCACTGCTGAGTTGAGTAGTTCTCTCGCTTTCCTTTCAACTCGCATTGATTTTTGCTAATGAAAATTCCTTTAAAGTAGTTACTCATTGTTTTAAAAGATGCTTGTTGCAGCTTTTAGGTTATAGATCATCTACTACAATTCTCATTGCTGGATTTAAAATCCATCTCTTAATGGATGAATCAATATTTATTTTTCTCTTCCAAACAGTTACCAACATCAAATAATCATTGAATGCTGTACAAGTTCATTATATGATGCACGTATCTATACATGACGCTAGTGTTTGAATGCATGTGTATATAAGTATGTTTTTTTTCTAAATAATTCATAATAAGCTCTATTTAATATAGATCTGAATTTAATTACTAATAACAAAATATTGCATGTTAAAGGAATGTACATGCGTAAACTTTTTTTATTTTCATCATCTTATATATTTCATTGCCGCCCAACCTGCCTAGTGGTTAGCGTACCTGACAACAGATGGTTGGGACCTGGGTTCGAATCCTGGCTCGGGCATGGATGTACTTTCTCTCTCTCTCTCCTTCTTGTCTTTGTCCTTTCTTTGTGTGGGAATGGTTGCCTACCCTATAAACGGGTACCTATGGCATGTGTGTACTGAGGAAGTCGGACTCCACACCAAATATGGTTCAGTTGGAAAAGTGGAGCAGCGCACCCCATATTGCCGGCCTGGCTGGCACACGACAACAACAACATATATTTCAATTCTAGATAATTTGTCTGCATTTTAATAGCTAAGAATAATGAAATGAATTTCATTTGTGCGGTCAGATGTGACCTATAAGGATTTTGCTAAGTAAATTTCCAACCAAATTAATGGTTCTCGCCATTTTTAATGAATTCATTATCTTCAAAAGTTCACAAAAATATACTTTCTTTCCTCCCTAGATCAAAAATATCTGGATATTGCCAGATATGTTTGATCATTCGGTCTGTTTATATTATTTTCCGTGTCTCAAGAAAGCATTTATTCCTAGCTACAAGTAACTTATCATAATCTCGGTTGTTGTAAATATATATTCACATATTGTAAGTCGTAAGGGTCTGGTTCGAAGAATCCTTATTCTCGTAACCTGAAAGTAGTGAGTTCGATACCGACCCAATTGAAGATCGGTCGTATTTACGTAAATTAGGTCGTGGTCGCAAAGTATTTCAAATGGAATATTATCTCTAGGGATGGTAAGCTAAATCAGGGAGTCTTCTGCTAAGTCTCTGTTTCTAAATCATGCTGTAAATTATCCAGTTTCGAAATTAGGATGATACACCCACTGGGTTGGATGCCTCACTATACAAGATGCCACCAGTCCCGTCCTTTACGCTGGAGTGTCCGGAAGTTTGAAATAATTAAATTATTCATATTTACGCATGTTCCAAACTTTTCACGAATATAAGATCATATTCAGTGAGCTTCTGACACTGAAAAATCTCAAGAACTCACCCTGAAAAATATGTCAATATAAACTCAACATTCATCTCCCACTGGTCATGGTAGCCAGATGTCAAATCTGAGATTTTCGTTTTCAGAAGATACTATATTATATCTTGGCTAGAATCAGTCTGCCGTATATAATTATTTTTAAGTGTTACGACAACCCCTTACAGTATCCATCTCTGAAATAAGTTAATAGTCTATTCAAATAACTATTTGAGTAATTAAAATCTTTCTTAATGTGACACTTTCAAAGATGATTTTCTTACACTTAAATATTTCTCAGTTTTATAAAAGCACTCGTATCACACTATGATTAATCAAAATAACTAAAGCATACCCTAAGGCCTCAAATGCAGAACAATTCCTTTCTCAGAAAATGAAGTTAGTCCTTCGCTTATTACTAATACCTTAATCCTTAGAATTCATATTTTTTCTCGTGAGCCTTTACTATTCTTCCAATAAATATTTTGTAAATAGCGAATTGTCTCAGCTAAATATCAATCTTCAATAACTGATACTAAATAACAATGAGGTTTAAAACTTATGCGTATTATTGTAATTAAAATCAATTTTGCTATTAAATATAATTTTCAATAAATAATATCCATGTGGATAACAATTCTGTTCAAATTTTCAGCATAATATTTTCATAATATTTTTTCTTTAAAATAAATATTTTTAACATAAGCAGCAGACAGTATAGCTGTGTGTTAAGTACTCTAATTTTTTTTTCCATTAAATATCCAATACATAAGATTTCTTTTATTTTATTTGTGGATAAATGCTTGAAATAACATCATATCAATTTTTAGTATTTATTTTTATCGATTTTTAGATAAGTTATCCGTAGCAAAATTAATTTAAGCACAAAAATTTAAATTGTAATAAAAAGAAACCTTGATTAAAACTTTCCTAATAGTTAAGTTTTTTTTACTGTAATCAATTTCAGTTTTAGAAATTTATTTCACAAAAGCGAAACAGAAAAAAACTTGGAGAGGTGTAATACTTCCTTATTAGATTCTTAATTGGAACGAGCTATATTAATAAATTATTTTTCTCCTTTTGCAAAATTATTTTCAAATACGCGTGAAATGAAGTCATGCTTATTTGTCATTTATAATTTATTCAAGCCATTCAAATCAATATGATGCTTTGAATTTAACGCAAAAACTTTAGTTGAAATGCTCTCTCTTTCCTTTTCAAAAAAGAAGAATGATTTTATAAATTATTTGGCTAATTCTGACGCGCGTAAGTTACGCCTTATTAACCATAACCTTAAGAATTCATATTTCAAAGGCGAGAAATTCGATATGATTTATTTCAAATGTAAAACGAAGCATTCAGACGAGGTCCACAATGATGACGGCTCTCTTGGTTATCCTTCTGAGACGAATTCCGACATCTAAACGGACCTATCGAAAAGAATATAACAATATCGCAACAAAACAAGCCGTCAAATACTTTTCAATTTACGACTCATAATGTTCCACCACATTTTAACTCGCGAACAAAATGCTGCCATCGCTTTATTGAAATTGCCGACAAAATTGCCCCTCGAACTTGCTAAGGCCCTCATCCTAGACTTTGGAATTCTTGCGATGGGAAGTTTCAAAAGCTGCACGAACTGGATAATGTCCAAGAACGCTTTTCCAAAATAGAAGCCATTATGTTAGCGGGAGAGAGAAGGGAGGTTGTGCAGGAGCAGCCCGTGCTCTTTAAAGCACACGCCCCATAAACTATATGACCCTATGCATGTAGAATTTGTTTGGATTATAAGCGGATGGAACATTATTCATTGTTTCGAAAAATAAGCTGAATTATCGTTTTCAGTTTTGGAAAAGCGTCCGCTTCCGCTTGGAACGCTGAAAACCGGATATTGTTTGAAAGTGTTAACCTTTAAGAGTAATGGTTTTAAATTTCAGTGTAAGCGACCAAAGTGAAAATATTTATAAGTGTTATAGAAACCAGTATTTTCTTTTTTTCGTGATACCTGAATTTTGTTTTAAGCTTTTGAATTTAACGCGTTTCGGACGGTAAAGCAAAGCTATTTTTGTTTTCCGAAAATTATCTCACCATAAACATTTCTTGCAAATCTTAGCAATTTCTCTTTTTTATGCGTTTAGTTTTTATAAATTCTTTTGCAATAAAAGTCAAAGAAATGAATTTTTTTTTTTTTAAGTTTCTCTTGCTATTATTTACCTAAAAAGGAAATTTATATACAACAAGAATATTTGAGGGTGAAAAATGTATTTTAAAATTTATTTTTAATAAATTTATTTTAAATAAAATAATAATTGCATAATAATTTCAAATACACATACTTAAATGTTTTTTATAATATTAATTAAATTTTAAGTATAAGATAAAATGTTAACTTAAACTCACATCACGCGTCAGGAACACACCAAGGTTATAATCCTAGTATACGTAGCTCGATAAATTTGGCTAAAATTAACATGCTTCGTGACATATGAAGCGGTAATGTTTACGTTTTCTTTTGTAAATTTTTTATTCTGTTTAATGATTTATATAATTTTATAAAAATTGAGAATTATAAATATTTGCCTATAATGGCTATGTTTATTCATCATAAACGTGTTACGTAAACTAGGGTTTTCCCCAAGATATCTTTGTTGATATTTAAAGAAAGTCAATAATGGCATCAAACTCATAATTTTGATATTGAGACTGCATATTTATTTCGAGATAAATAATTATGAAATTAAATTGTGTAAAATATGTGATGAAAATTAAATTGGTAAAAATTTACCGTACGGTCACCCTTGGCAAAATTTTTAAAAAGTCGCCAAAAATCTCGCCATTTTGCACAACTGAGGTTGGAATACCTCAAGCGAGGTTGTAATTGTTTGGAATCTCTCATCTGCGTTTGGTCGGAATTGGTTAGGTTGCCAGAAAATATTATTTATCGCCAAATGTGGAAAAATTGCGCCAAGGGTGACCGTATAATAAATCTCAGTCATTAAATTCATTATCGCGAGTGCGTTCTACATTATTAAAATCTATTTTCACACAGCACTGATATTTCATTTACTTATTACACTTTGTCTAAAAAAGAGGAGCATATTTAAATTCTGATTCTTGCATTGGACTGTGAATTACGTTTCCATATAAAGTTTATGCATTCTGTGTAAACTTAAATACTGATTTCTCGCTATAAATTTAAAGTATGTTCAAATGTCTTGAAATTTTGAACGATATTTAATTGACTGGACTAACACCTAAAATTATGAAAGATATTCAAGTGATACCTAATAAAAAAATACTGCATCATACCATATGTAAATGTGATATTCAAGAAAAGTATAATTTAAATTAAAAAATTTCATCGAAAATTGCAATTTAAATGTTTTAAAATAAATATTAATTTATATAAATATAATAATATAATAAATATAATAATGATGATGATAAATAATAGCAAAATAAAAAAAATCATTTACATAATTTTATCTTATTAATATACTTTTTGTTAAAATATTTTAAATGAAATTTTTAAAATGTGTTTACTGATTTAGACAATTTTAATATAGATCTATCACATGTTTTATTAGAAAAATTAGAAATAAAATACATTATCCATGGTCTAGCAAGTTAAAATATTTCAGTACTTCTTACCAAAAACAGGGGCGTACAAAAACAAAATGTCATGTACGATATTAAACTTTAAACCCATAAAACGACTGTACCATTCAAGGAGAAGAAATATTTGAACAACATGAGATAAGTTGTAGCTAGACGAAAAAATACTAAAGAGAAAAAAAAATATACGATTTGCTCCAGTTTGTTCAATCATCTCCAATTTGTCTCGCACCTTTTCAACCGTAAATTTGATCTTTCGAAAATGTCTACCAAACAGGAAGTTGAATTTATTCAAGCGAGATAAAATTGCGAATTCAAAAACAATGGTAGAACTTATCGCGAAATAGCTGAAACATAAGGATTAGATTTACCAAACGATTATTGTGTTACTAGAAAAACGAATGGCTTTCTATCTAGAAAATGAGTGTCTGTCGAAATTAATGATTGACGGTGACAAGAAGTAATGGTGGAATCATCACATTTTTACATATTTCCAATATCAGTTATTTAATAAATTTAAGTATGAAAATAAAATATTACATAAAATTTAGATAAATATATCCATTTATAAAGAACACTTGAATATATTGTGTGTCGAAGTGTTAGTCCCCCAGTGTGTATTCCGTTAGAAAGAAAATATTAAGCAATGTTAAATATTGTATAGAAATTATAATTTTTCTTTTTGTTGAGTGGCAGCCAGGCTGCCAGTATGGAGTGCACTACTCTACTTTTTCAACTGAACCATTATTTGGTGTGGACTCAGACTTCCTCAATATACGCATGCCATAAGTACCCCTTTATATTATAGGGTAGGCAAGCATTCATACAAGGAAAGGACAAAGACAGGAAAGAGAGAAAATACATCCATATCTGAACCGGGATTCAAACCTAGGACCTCTTTATCTGCAGTCAGGCACGCTGACTACTAGACAATTTGGATGGCAGCTATACTCTTAATTAAAATAATTATTTTATACCAGATGTTATCAGACTTATAAATAGCTTATGAAAACACCTTACTTCTACACAATATAAATTTAAAATCCTCTCTCCTTAAAGAAATAGAATAGTAGGAAATAAGACACATGAAAAAAATTTGATTTTAATTCTAAGCATTTTTTAGACGAAACTGTATAATAAAATGGATTATAAGCCAGTTTTGGCAGATGGAATGCATATTAGGATTAGATTCACTTTGGTTGTTATTTAAATATTTTCAGTTATAAAATTTCCCATTTCTTAGCCACTCTGTTCACCAGGCCTCAATCCCTGTAAATTCCTGTGGAGGATTATCTCAAACCCATATTGCTGGTAATAAAACAACTTTAATCAAATAAAAAAGTGACAGATATTTTGACTCATAAACTGTTGAATTGAAGATTGTATTTCTGAGTATTTAGCTTCTACCAAAAATTGATGACTAGTAAGTGTGCTAATGTCATCAAATAGAGTTTTATTACGAAATAAAAATAGAAAAAACGAATTATATTGTAGACATTATTATAATCACCACTTATCCCAAACTTCACAGTACAAAACCAGCGAAATAAAGTCGTTTAACAACAAATTACAGAAAAAAACACTTTTGTATTTAATATCAAGTACAAGTCAAGTATAAAGCAAGACAAATTATTACAATTACCATTCACCTCAAATAGTAACATCACTTAGACATAAAATTATCTTAAGCGTTAGCAGCACAAATTGCACTACCAATAAAATATTGCCATATAGCACTAGTAGTTAATAGTGTAAAACGTATTTTGTATAGAATATTATCCTCAAGTACAAGACCAAGTCACTTAGTAATTATAAGTATCACCTACCACAAGCAACAATAAAACAAAACCAGTGAAACAATTCTATGGGGCACTAGCTTTAAGATGGAGATAAAATATAATATTCTTCTTAAATGTATGTCAAAAGCTTTATTTCATCCAAATATCAATAGAGGAAAACCATTAAATTAATGACATGTACCATTGGTGACTAATTGTAAAATACATATTTTGTATTTAATATAGACTTAAATGGAATGTCAAGTCATATTTTTTGAATCGCCATTTAATCTAAAAGGTAAGGGAATAAAGTCAATGAAATAGTTCTGCATAATAGTAGCATCTGAATGCGGAAAACATATTTTGTATCTAATGCTGTCTACTAAAACAAGTTCATGCAATACTTGTAAAACTACAACTTCTTAAATCAACAGGGCAATACAAATAAAATAGTACCATGTGTCCCTAGCGGCCGGTTGCGAAAAACTACTCAAACATAAAAATATACTAATATTGCTCTCAAATGCGTGTTATATCACATTGTTGCTAAATTTACTTAACCCTAAACATCATTAAGAAAACACCGATGAAATAGTATCATGTGACGAATAGTTACTTGTGGAAAACATTTTTCGTACCTAATAATGCTTTAGAGTGAACTCTTATTATAATCGCCTTTTATCTTAAACTCTAACAGCACAAAGGCAATTTAATATCATATAATTCTAGCGGCTGAGTGTGAAAAATATATTTTGCATCTAATATTGACCACTAATGCAAGGTCAAATCATATTAATATAACCGCCACCACCTATTAGAAAAGTCAAGAATGCAGAACGAATAATTAGTGCGATATAACAAATGGCTATTTGTTGGAAGAATACTATGCATTTAATGTACTTCTCAAAATACAAATCAAATCCAATTATTGTTACTATAACTTACATCAAATATCAACAGCACAAACCCCATGAAACAGTGTCATGTGGCATCAACAAGCATTGCCTAAAAATTCAAAAAGTAGACTCTATCCTGGAGCAAATATCATCGTGTGCTTGGAGGGATAAAAGGCAATATTTATCAAATTTAGAAGAATTAACATGATTAATTTGAGGTAATAATTATTAGCTATTCCCCTAGATATCAATATTTCTAAATTAGCACCATTGTGTACTGTTTACTTATTGCTTTTGTTAAAATTTACCATAATTGAAATAAAACGCTATGTAAATATACCCGTGGAAAATACAATAGAACAATTGTTACTAAAGTATGAATCGAACATCAGTAGTGACGTTGTGTGAAAACCAACCTTCAAGTTGTGGAAAGGAATATTACATAACAAGAGATCATAATAGTCTAATTCGAACATGGACCATAAAGGGTAACCAATTGCATTCAGTTTAATGCTTCAAGGCTTGAGTATTGAATTTGGCATAGTTATGATTCAATATATTTATGATCATTATTTAATGCAAAATGCTTATTGAACAGAATGTTATTGAATGATATAACTAGGTCATGTGGTTGCTTAGAAATTTATAATTTACACCTTTCAATATTTCTCTAACTTTAATGTATTTAGATAGTTAGTTCTAAATATTTCAAATATGTTGTGAAATTATAGTTATTGTATGAACCTGTCATACAATTTTGGGATCATTATTTAAGCTAATTCAATTTCTTTTTTCTGGAGGATCTTTTTGGTCAGATAACACTTTCTATTTCTTGCTAACTTTTATCATTATTTTCATTAATCAGTATTTATTATGTTATATGTTTGTAAATTTTGAGCAACATATTCTGGCTTACAATTTTGTCGTTTGAAGTTTTATTTTGGGCAACCTGCCGAAAAAAGCCAGTGTAAGCCAGAAAATGTCAAAAATGAAATTATATGAATTTTTTTTCGCCAGGAAAACGGAAACATTGGATGTTACCAAAAGATTAATTGGATTAATGCCAAGTAGGTTATGAATTAAAATAAAGAATAAGAATTTTTTCTCAATTTTTACTAACTTAGATGTTAGAATTTGGAAAAAGAAAATTGTTTCTACTGGCGATTGTAATATTTTTAAACTTTATATCATAACTTTAAAGATATATTAATTTATCGTATACACAAGTTCTTGGAAATTTTTTTATTCAACTTTAGCATTTAAGTTGGGAAAAAGATGTTTGTATATGGGAAGAAAATAATTGTCATTTATAAAAACCACTTTCTTAAAGTTACTTTCCTAATTGAGCTTCATCAGTATCATACCTTATTTCATTAATTCTTGGTAGGATTAAGATCTGGTCTACATAACGGCTATTTTTTTAAATTATTCCATAAATGTGTTCACGATTTTAGAAAAATTTTGTATTCTTATGCTAATATATTCATTCGATGTTTTCAATGATGATTATATTCAAGAATATCATTAATGAATTACGAATTAAAAATTATGTATGACATGTTTAATCAATTCAAATTAAATATTTTATCAGATGTTAATATCATGGAATCACAAAACTTTACAGCCATGTATAAAATTTTATATTATCTACACTCATTGCGAAAAAAAAAACATCAAATCAGAATGAAAAATAATAATTCTGATCTGATCGTTTTTCGCAATGAGTAGTTTTACTTTTAGTTACTAAATTTAAAGAAAAACTATATTCGATACTATATATAGAATTATTATTATATATATATATATGGTTGGTACCGATGACACTTGGCAATGCCTAGCCCGCCAGTCTAGAGACTAGGTGAATGAAGTCAGAGAGAGCGCCTTCCGTTCTTAAATAGAGCACCCTCATACGAAGGTGGAAGTACGATTTTTGGCTCATAGATAGCAGCACCATCTGAATCCTCCAATTTAGAGATTGAAACCAGTGAAGACCCATAGCCTGGCTCCAACCACCCCCGGAGGTATTAGCTTGTTATGGGAACATGGAGGACATTGCGATACGACAGATTTTACGTGCCCCAGTCACCATTACTGGACACGACGGATCTTCGGCTAAGCTGGGATTCGAACTCACCACCTTTTGGTAACGAGAACGACGACCTAACCAACCAGGCCAACGTGGCCCTGTACATACATACATACACACACACCAGAAATTAATGGACGACATTTTATATTATTCTTAATGGTTTAAATAAACTACCAATTTTACTTTAGGAATTATTAAAAATACTGAAAAAAAACTTATATATGTAATATGAATGCATATACTTCATGCATAGAATACTATGGTTCCTGGATACTATTCTCAGAACATTATTCTAAGGATCTTGTACCAATGTTATAGCTCATTATATTTTTAATTGACAATATTTACAAGTAAAACGTTGTATCAATGTACTGAATGTAATATGAAAGTTAAAATATAGTTCCAAAATGTGTTCTGAATGAAATGTAGTTTTCTTCAAAAGGCAATTATGTTAGATGCTCTGTAATGGAAAGCATAATTGATGAAACAACAGTCTCTACAAATTATTTGAAACAGTTGAATTACGATATGGCTAATTAGTGGTTACCTCTTTGGTTTCCTGTAAATGTATTCAATGATTACTTCAACCGCGACTACTTAAAGTAGTTCGGAATCTACCTATTTCGACTATGGATCATTTTTCAAAAATGATCCATAATCCTTGAGTGTAGAAGCGATTGTAATGTGATAATTCAAAGTCAAATCCAAAAATAGACTGTTGGAGGTCTACAAATTAGAGCATACAGGATTATCCATGATATTCAAAGGCACTCGAAAATCATAAAACTAAATCTGGCATGATTATGCGAGATCGCTCTGTGGTATCCCATTACGTTCAAGATCATAACGCCGAGAGTTCTTTCAGCATACTTAAATAAGATCATCATAAATGTTAGTTAGTATGATTATAATAATTGCACATAATATACCAAAACCCTTGCTGCCATAATGTTTGGTCTTTGACCAATATGATTGAGACCATCACCTGTGGCATCTTATTGAATCAGAAACTATAACTAGACGATTGAAACCATAACACTTGCCATTCATCCAGAAGGATTATTTGAGAGAAAGTGTTTTTTTCCATGGGGTCGGACAATAATGTGACCAATACTACATACAGTATTTTTTTTGTCGAATGCCAGCCAGATTGGCAGTATGGGTGACCTGCTCCACTTTTTCAACTGAACCACAATTGGGTGTGGAGTCCGACTTCCTCAGTACACACATGCCATAGGAACCCGTTTATAGGGTAGGCAACCATTCCCACACAAAGAAAGGACAAAGTACATACATGCCCGAGCTGGGATTCGAATCCAGGTCCTCCCCGTCAGGTACGCTAACCACAGACAGGTTGGGCAGGAGACTGTGTATTTATGATTGCTTTTTATAAATGGCTTAATAAATCA
This sequence comes from Latrodectus geometricus, assembly GCA_026290005.1. NCBI lineage: Eukaryota > Metazoa > Arthropoda > Arachnida > Araneae > Theridiidae > Latrodectus > Latrodectus geometricus. Next base: position 14,318 of record JAPDSC010150478.1, read on the forward strand.
AGAAAGCATTAGCCCATTTGCCGCAACAAGGCCAGAAATTGCTACTCATTTTATCACTCCGTGACTTGGTTCACAGTGGGCACCTGTGAACCAAGTCACGGAGGTATGAGTAGCATCGCCCCCACCACACCACCACAAACCCGTTTATAGGGCGGGCCACATTCATCCATCATCAGAGGAAAGGACAAGAAACACAGAGAGAGAAAGAGAAAGTACATCCATGCCCGAGCCGGGATTCGAACCCAGGTCCTCCCCATCCGTAGTCAGTTACGCTAACCACTAGACAGGTTGGGCGGCCTACACTGTATTAAAAACTTATTCTTAAGAACACTTTTTAAGAAGATTCTTAAGAAGACTTTTTTATTTATTTATGGATCAATTATAGATTGTATTATCAATAACTTTCATATATAATAGCTGATATAATATACTTAGAATTTTACATCTCTTTACATTCTGCTCATAAGGCAGCAGATGTTCATAAATTGAACCATCGCACGTCTGCACTAACTATGTGTGTACTGCGAATGTTCTCGTTAAAATCCAATAACTCTTCACTTGCTTGAAGTAAGTAGAATGGAAAGGAATGTACCAACTCAGGTGTGGACCTCTTCATTCTAATACGAGTAGTTGTTTATGAGACAATTAACAGTAATTATCTTCTTCGATGAACAGAAATAAGTTGAAAATTAATCGTAATCACCTGACTGCAAATAAGATCCCAACCTGGTTTTAACGATTCATGAAATTATTTACCAACTCTATGAAATGCTTATAAAATATTTGTATACCTTTATTCGTTTTGTATGATACATAAAACTTTGTTTATTAAAGTCTAATTTAATTTTCGAGGTATGAACAAGTTATGCAAATATATCAACTACGTCTTTTTTTTCATGTAAAATTCTTTTACCATTTTATCCACGAAAATTTTTAAAGCAATTCCTCATTTATAATTTAAAATTGATTAAAAAAACTCTTTCATTACATAATTTGAGTGCAACTAATTAATTAATTAATTACGCAATTTCCATTCAAAATTCATTTTAAGGTATTTTTATTTATGAACTCATAACTAATGATGCAAGAGAAAATTCCTTTAGTTATAAACTTTTCTTAATTCATCATCTTTAGTTATTGTTCAAAAAAGTTTTTAATTAATTATTTCATTAATTACCTTTATCAACAACACAATAGAATAATGAATTTCCTCATTTCAACTAATTCAGTAACCAATTTTCAGCAAAAATGGACTGAATCTATAAAGCATAATTATATCTTATATAAATATTATGTTATGACAGAATATAATTTTTAGAAATATTTTTCAAATTAAAATGATGAATCGGAAATACTAAGTTCAAAAATATACATTTCATCCCATCTATTAGATAGCAGACAATTCTTATTTTTTCAACCGATATAAATACCTGAAGAATTAATTATTAATTTAATTAGAAAAACCTTTTGAAAATTATCCTTTTATTAAAAAGTATTCAATTGTGAAATATATTGTAACCAAAAAATTTCGTAATTTAAGCGCGAGTTCGCGATTTTTAGTGTGAATATTAAATAAATTTTCCAATTAAACTGTCTAGGTTTTCGGGGATTTTTTTTTTTCAGAATTAAATTAAGAGCGGACATAGAAATTTATTTTCTTGTCTGGCTAAATTCACAGATATCCCATTTACATATCATATAAATATTCACATTATATGCATTTACGTTACATTATATCAAAATCATTTGATTAATCCTGATTAAATCATACATTTTAATCAGATAGCCCGGAAATTGTAGAAAGAGACTTCATGCTATCCTTACAATAAACCCATAATTCAGTATAAAGGTCATGCGTATGCAAATGTCAGGAACAGAACGTTGCAGGCAACGTTACCATACTCAAAATTGGGACAGGTGGAAACCGCAGCTCAATATTACCATAAATGTTCCCATAAAAGGAGGGACGAAAAATAAACTAAAGGTATATTCGCAATAAGTGCAAGTTAATTTCTACCTGAAATATTTTTTTTTATTTCTAATGGCGGGCACCCTTGAGCAACTAAGTAACATTGGCCCATTTGCCGCAACAAGGCTGGAAACTGCTAATCATTTTATCGTTACCCGGTGGGCACCTGTGAACCAAGTCACGGATACGAGTAGCATCGCCCATGCCACGCCACCACAAACCCGTTTATAGGGTGGACCACATTCATCCATCATCTGGAGAAAGGACAAGAAGCACAGAGAAAGAGAAAGTACATCCATGCCCGAGTCGGGATTCGGACCCAGTTCCTCCTCATCCGTAATCAGTTACGCTAACCACTAGACAGGTTGGGCGGCACCCGAAATATTGCTAGCAGAAACAATTTGGGTGACTTCTCACATAATAGAATGATCGAAAAACTGGAGGAAGAGCATTGTGTGACCAGTGTAGTCGAAGTTATCGGAATCAACAAAAGAGTCGTTTCGCGCACATGGAAAGTTTTCCTAATATAGGTACAGCTGCTAGAAATGATGGCCGCCTCAGGAAAACAACTGCATTGGAGACCAATATATAGTCCTTTAGCCAGTCAACAAGAACAGCTGTTGTTTTCAAGTGAGACGACAAGTGTCACGGTTTACTGTGGCTGAACA
>JAPDSC010150483.1:0-11729 GCA_026290005.1 Latrodectus geometricus
AAAACTAATGGATTTCTTTTTCTCCAAGCTAATATATACAAAAAACGATTGAAAAATCCCTAATTTATTCACTCACAATTTTAAGAACTAATACGTGGTCATGGGCATTGTTTCCTATATTATTTTTGTCACCCTATTTTTGGTGAACTTATTTTTTATTCCACGTATTAAATTTCTACTATCTAATTTTCATAAACTGTTTCATTGGATTTTCATTTTATTATATGATTGAGACACACAGTTAAGTCCTTAGTTTTATGAAATAATAGAGTATTTTACACCTGATCTACCTAATTTTACAACCAATGGATCATAGAACAAAATGAGCAATATCTTGCGAGAATATCTTATGTTTCTTTCACTAAGAAAGATAATAGGCAGGGAATAAAAGTCGTCTAAGGACATTTTGGGTACTATCAGTTTATACCAAGAATGATGTTAAAGGAAAGTCAATTTCTGAGGATATTCGAAGCAGAAATTTTATTTAAAATACTACGATAACTCAAAAATGTTAAGTGCATTTGCCTGATGATTTTAGTCAAATCAAATTATTCATATATGATCTGACAAAGAAACATACTAATAATAAAAAAATATTTTTTCTAAGAATTTCTTAGTGTGAATTTGAAAGATTTCATTTAAAAAATTATATAGATAAGGTACAGATTATGGAAAAATTATTAAATAAGAATATAAAAGAAAGATTAGTTTTTTTGTCCGAAATCACAGTCTGAAAATAAAGTAGGAAAATGATTTACGTCCGAAATGATATTTTTTTATAAAATAACAGCAAAACGTTTTCTTACACTGTTGAAATAGAAAAAAAATTTAAAATGTAGTTTTAACACTGATGAAACTATAAATGATTACTTTTCGTAATTTTTCATTGATAAAAATGAAATTAAATTTGCTGTATATATTTTTGCAGTTGTTTCCCATATGCTCAATTTCTAATCTTTGCTGTAATGTCATGGAATTAAGTAATTACACTTCTGGCAGCTTCATATTTTAAATGAGTCTAATCCAAATGGTAAAAATGCTGTTTTATCCTTCATTTTACTTGTCAGTTAAGCTTGATCTAAATGTGAATGCATTCAACCTTTAACTATTTTTCATATCATGGCAGAGAGAATACTACTTTTCACAAAAATTTCAGATGAGGCAGCTTTTATTCCAATGCGTCTAATATAATTTTTATAAACACAAACTTTTGAAAATTGGAATAAAGTAACTAGTGAGTAATAATAAAAATAATGACTTTTTTATAATAATTACAAAAAATTTTTCTAACAGGATTCTTGACTACGCTGAGATACCTATGATTAGAACAACACTTTTCACCTTTATTAATTTGGTCGTATTAGAAAAGAATGTTGAAAATTCGTTTCAGAGCTACAGTACTGGGAATTATGTTGCTGTTCAGACTTTGTAACACTACTTAAACTTTAATCAAGTTTACTTGGATTTTGTTTTATTCTCAAATGGTTAAAACGACTTAGAATAAATTTTAATAGGTTGACAGTAACAATTTAAACATGCTGTACATCAGTTTTGAAAATTACATTTTCTATTAAAAAAACAGAAATATTCAGACCTTCTTCCTAACTAGACTTGTAAGTAAATATTTATCTGATGCCCAATACTCGAGCTTTCAATTTCGAAATTAGTTAAATTTAGAAATGAATAAATCAGGACTAAAATACAGAAATGAATAAGAAATGTTAATAATTAATGAAAGCTACAAAAAGACGTTTACATTTTAAACCAAATGTGTTTTAAAATGCATAAATTCAATTGTTTTTTCTAATTTTTTAAATATTTTACACACAACTAACTACTACAAAAACATGTGTCTCGATGTTTTTATTATGCTTCAAAAAAGTACATGGTAGATATTGTTACTTAGAATTACTCTATCATTTGCTGATTCTATTGTAGTATGTTTACATGTTCTGTGTAAATGCGTCGTTACATCAACTGAATGTTTCATACATATGAATGTTATAAATTATAATGTATTTCCTAAATACAATGATATCTTAAAAAAGTAATTTTTTTACAAAAACTACATATTCTACTCTAATAATTTTATATATTTTCTTTTTGTTAACAACATAAAATAGTGATATATTTTATTAATTGGTTGTGATGCTAATAAAATAAATTATGATCGTAAAATTGTATAATACTTATGTATAGGATTTTATTAATATTATAAATATACTAATATCTTCAGAAATGAATATAAAGTATTTTGATGTACTGAAAATAACGTCATATTATGGTTTCGTTTGGGAAAATAACCTGATTTTTAAGACATTAAATCATGTAATTTCTGGCTCTAATTCTTCATGAGAAAAAAGTGTTCCATGAACGTTGTTGGAAGTCCTAGAAGTCAAAATAATACTTGCAACGAATAAAATTATGTATTTTCATTTCCTGAAAACAGCATCATCATCAGAAAATATCATAGCCATTAAGTTTTATGTTTGCTGATTCGGCATTTTCATTCTCTTTATTAATAAGAACATTTCAGTTGTTAATGTGAAAAATAAAAAAAAATTGCTTTCAGTATAATACATAGTATATAATTATATAAAAAAAAACCTTTTTCTTCTTTTACAGTGATTTAATTAAAATTATACGATACATCAAAAAACAAACTTGTAATTTACTATAAAATGTTTTTTCGCAAAAGATCATGAAATTTTATTTCAAATTATACGAATTGATGTTGACTTCTTTTTCATGTAATTTTATAATCTATATTGAATATACTTATCAGTTTTAGAAAAGTATAATCTATGTAAGTATTAATAATATAAAATTTACTGTAAGAATTTTCTGGGCTCATAGATTCATTAGTAATTTTTCGCTTCTTCTAATTAATATAATTAAGAAAAACAGACAATTTTAAATTAATAACAAAGTTTTATTGAATTATATATCATTAAGCTTAAGCAGTTTTAAAACAAATAGAACAAGGAATAAATTTAAATAACACTGCGAAACTTTATGTGAAAATTTAAAAAACAAATAAATAAAAACAAACTCATATATTTGATAGGTATTTCAATTTATAATTAAAAAGTCTAACAATCCAATGAGACAGAAATAATTTTTTCGATTAAATTTCATAATAAAAATCTATAATTTAATTGTTCACAGTTGCTGATCGAGATTTTATCTCCATCAAGGGAGGAGTTTGTTTTGCGAGTTACAGTTTTTCACCTAAGAGCTTGTAAGACAAATTTATGATTACTTCTTTTTAGCTAATTACACAGCAGATTAGCACGTACAGAATAAAAAATTACTATTTTTTTGCTCAATATTATTTCCCAAATAAATTACATTAAGGGAAATATATATAGAGAACATATCACATAACCTAAATACCTATCACAATTTCTCTCAAGCATAAAAATTACAGATTTGGAAGTAAACCACAAATAGAATATAGAAACAATACTTGATATGTTTTTTTTCACGGTGATAACATAATTTAAAATAATTGAATCCGATATTTTAGTTTAAATGCTTAATTATTTTACTTTAAAAAACTAATTAAACTTAACACAATGGATGCACTCTTAAATATTTTATGAACAGAAATCATACTCTGTTATCGTTATAGGTGAAAACGTTTGAACTAAAATTTATAAAACTATCACATTAAATAAACATAAATTTCGATAAAAGATCTGCATTGTTTATTTACCTACATTTGCACATATAAACTTCTTTATTCTTCGTAATCTAAATCATTTGTAACTGTACCTACTTAAAACTGCTTAAAATGAAATAATTAATAAAATCATTTCTTTTAGTTTAAAAAAGTAGACAAATGTAAAAAAAAAAAAGTAAGAAAATGTAGCCAAAAGTAAATATGTGCGATTAATACCAAAGTGTGTTTTTGCTTACACATATTGATATATATCACACATATCTATTCATTTTACCCCTTAACACCTATAAAATATTCCTTTTTATTTATCAAAAATTATCTGAGGGACCATGCTACAAGCTTCAGACAATTTCGGTTAAAATATTATTGAGAGCATTTTGTATTAAAATGCATAGCAATTTTTGACATAAAAATATTTATTATTATTTTTTTTACTTTCAGAAAAGATTTTAATTCAGCTTCTTTTTAATTATGAAATAAATTTCCTGGAAACTATTTTTTCTATTTTAATCAGAAAAAGTAGAAATGAATTTATTTTCTAAATAATTTATTTTCTTTCTTTATCTTCGGTTTTTCAAGGGAAAAAAATTCTAGTCAAAGAACAAAGAATTTGTTTATAACCAAAAACTTACATAGAAATCAATTATGATCAATTTTTGCTTTAAGAAGATTGAAAAAGGCTTGCATCTAATCATTTATTCATAGTTTCTTGTTAATTTCTGAACAAAAAATAAATTAAATCTTAAATAAAAAAATGAATGAATTTAATATTAATAAAGATAGCTTTTTCTCTTCGAGCAATAAATTGTTTTATAAGAAAATAGAACATATATTTAAGTAAACTTGTATTTGCTTAATTATCTTGAATTTATTGATTGAAAATGCAATGAATTCCATTTACTTAAAAAAATCTTTTATCTAGAGGGTGAATTTATTTTGCCAAATAATATTGCATTAATTCTAAATTATAATATATAAAGAAAGAGTATATCTATTTATTAAATATATTATATTATTAAGAAGAAAATAGTTATGTTTTTTAATCCCCATTACTCAAATATATAGTTAAATATGTTTATTGTATGGATTCTCTATGATTAGTTTTAATATATATTTTTTAATACGAGCTATCGTCCATTATACTTAAATGTGTATTAACGCGACAATGTTTCGTTCCTCGGTCATTGATGTTTGCGACGGTCAAAGATCATTTAATCATTATAGTTGAAGCATCACAATTTTCATAAATAAAAGATGACTAAGTTTCATAAATATTATCACGATTATAACTTTTTATTAGTATCCAATGAAAACTCCAGAACCATACAATCACAAAATAAATCTAATGTTCTTACATAATCAAAGTTTTTTTTTTGGTTTTGTATTAAAACCATCATAGTAATACATAACTGAAGATAACTTTTGGTTACGTATGAATACGAAGGTCATCGGGAAGTTAAGACTGCTTTCTATTAAAATATCAAAAATACATTGATTGGTAAAACATGTTTTTAAGATGTAACATGTTATCTTTTATCAAGGTCATACAAAGCTGAACATTATTAACTTGGTTTACAAAGAAAGTATATTCAACCTCAGAAACATTTAAAGACAACAACTACACAAAAATTAAAAACGTAAATGAAAAATATATATTTGTAAATATGTAATTGTTCCAATAATCCCTGAATAATTAAAAAAAACCGGGAGTCAATAAATGGAGATACGCTTTAACTCGGTTCTAAAAACCATTCTAGCATTAGTATGCAATCTGCAATGTTATAAAAAGTGTTCAACATTTTCCGCAGACTCACCACAAGTACAAAATCTATTGACCACGATGTTAAAAAATAAATTATTTATTTTAATATCACAATTTCCGTAGCCAGTTGATTATTATGGTCAGTTTGAAATATGGAGAGAAAAATTACACTTCAAGAGCTTGGAATGAAGAAAGCCTCTTAATCAGCTGTGCTCTTAAAGATTCAAGGTATTGATCATTCCAATAGTTTTTTCTTGAACAACAAATTTCCAGTTTGGGATAAGACAGAACAAAATAAATATTAAGAAAGGTATCTTTTTAGGCAAATGGCATGCATTTTCATTACCAATGATACAAGGGTGTTCTCGAATGAAAGAAACTTGCACAACAAGTTCAAGCACATCTAAAATTGTATCAACATCAAGTAAGTGCTTATTTCGATAATAACTGTTTTGCTTCCATTGCACAGCAAAATTTAAACACAGAGATTCATCTTGGTAAGCCCATTTCTTATTCTATGCTCGACCATTACATTCTCATTTTTATTTTCACAAGAAACCAAAGCAAAATCAGCCTTTCTTTCCAGGTACCATCTAGGAAACAAATAGTGTTATGATTCTGTTCCAGAATTAATTTTTGTAATTCCTTATTTCGTGCCAAATTCTATATTTACGATTGTAGAAATTCCTGTAACTGTTTATGAAATATATGAAATTTTGTTTAATAATTACCTACTTTACAATTGGTAATTATATAACCTACTTTACAATTGGTAATTGGTATTTTACAATTGGTATTCTTTGGCACTAAGAGCTGATTTTATCATAGTACATATCATTTTTATATCCAAATAACGATTATAAAACAGAGAAAATTTAAGCAAATTAAAAATTTTCAGGAACTGTTTATATTATTTTGTTTTCCTTTGATGATTTTAGATATTCAAAGTCATCAGTATCACTGACAAAAATTTATGTTTTTATACCTTGAAATGTATTAGGAGAGTTATTAAAAATATGTTTTGTTTATGTTTCTGAAATAATTTACAAAATTGGATGAAAAATAGTTTAGAATATTTTGCCTTCAAAATCTCTAATAAAAAATTATAAATTTATCCTTACAAAATATTTCATGAAATAACAATCAATTGTATAATTTTTAACTCTTAATCTATCAAAATTGAATTATCTTCATTTTGGAAAGTTATTTTTGAACATCTTTTTTATTGAAAACTGTATCCCAAAACATTTTAATTGAGAAATAAATATACATGATAATAATTACAATAAACTATTGCAGGTATTAAAAATATTTTTATTAAGAAAACAAAACATGGACTTCTGATACTAATAATATTATCTGAAATATATCTGTAACTTATTTCCAAATGATTTCAATGTGAACTTTTGAAATTCAAAAGTTATTTTACATTAATTTCAACATAATTTACTTCAATAAATATTATTTTTTTAATAAGAAATGCAATAAAGAGTTATGGTTTTTATAAAAATTTATCCCTTTAGTGGCACAGAAAAAAAATTATTAATAAAAACTATATCCATTCATTTTATTTGCTTAACACTAATCTAATTTGCATGCATGAATTTAAATTTCTTAAATGCACACGGAAAAAACATTGTATGGATGTTCATTAAACACACTAGAATTATTTCTTATATTTGATGAAAAAATAAACAAACTAGTTGCTTTCTAATTTGGTCAGTTACAAAATAAGTTGAGGAGTTGTTTATTAGAAGAAATATTAACAAATATTTAAACAATGAGTTTTAAGTTAAAATTATTAAATTAATAAGTATAAGTTATGTAGACTTTCGAAAGATTCCTATAATGAGTGAAAAATAGAGAAAATGATATTAATTAAACTTCATGTTTAATTTTATTTTAAACTTCATACTCTTTGCATAAGCAGTTTTACATGGTGTATTATACTGTCTTGTCGAACTCATGTATAGAAGCACGAAATGTGTTTACACTTACTGTAAAGGATATCAAGAATACTTCTTCATATATTTGATTTTCATGAACCCTTTAGTAAACTAAAAAAAATATGTAAAAGACATTATAAACTAATAAAAACGAAGAATAATAATGACATTTTTAATTTCAATTTTTTTTCATTTTTGCCGAATTTTTAAAATTATAGGAAATTGTAATAGAAAGTTTTTATTTAAAAATTGTAAAAAATTCTTTAATTATTATTATAAATATTTATAATAAATTAAATATGTAATTCAATTCCAACTTATTTACTTTGGTTGAAAACATAAAGAAACTGAATTTTATAATTAAATGTATCAAGCGCTTTCGATGAGGAAAAAAAATCATTCGAAATGATACTATCATATCAAATTACAATTTTCATTACATTAATGATAAATTAAAACCAGAAGGATTAGAAAAACAATTAGAAATATTTACTCATCAATTTTATCTTAGATTCCTTTCATACAATTTTTTCTCATTTATTTAATTGAAAATTCACAGTTTTTCAGTTTGTTTTCTTACATTAACGAATATATAATCAAAATTAACATTAACTTTCTTGAGACTGATTATTTCATTTTAGATCTTATGAAATAATGAAATTTTAAATATGACAAAGCAAGGGCACAGATAATTACTAGAATAATAAAATTTAGAGTTTTATAAGAGAGATTATTTTTCCTACGTCTACAATAAAAAATAATGTATTTGAAGTGTGTGGCCTGACGAAGAAAAATATCTTTTTAGTTTCCAGAAGTTAACGGGTTCAATTCTTTGAAGACTGATGTACTGAGAATAGCCTATGCACTTGAAAATGTTCTATAGGATACTATATCATTCCACCAACGTAAAATCACTTTATTATAGTTCATAACTACCAGGTAATGATTGTGTCAAATGCTTTTTGCTAGGCTTAATAGTCAACCGGAAAATTATTGCAATGATCTAAACTAGTAATGCAGTTATTTTAGCAAGGATGAATAATAACTACTAATGCATTCGAAATTTTATTTTTGCAATAATTCCTTAACTTCATTTTAGTCTTTATTGTATCCGAAATTTTAATGATAATAAATTGTTTATTATTTCTGAATTATGTAACTACATTAATAAGGCAACAGAGATGTATATTACAATTTTGTTTGTCAAATTTTCAAGATTGGACGGAAAATAATTTAATGTGTCAGATAAAATTGTATTTTCCAGTAAACAAATCAATAAATAATTATTTTTTGATTGTAAAGTAAGAAATCTTAAATTTTTGCCTTTGAAAATTTCATTATTCATCATGTCCAATAGATGCTTTCTATGTAAGTGAAGGCATATATTTTGTAAGTTTGTTCCTCCAGCTTGCTTTTTTTGTACCTAGAATAGAGTTTAGCTCGACCATTTAGAAGGAAACTGTTGAAAGGGAATCTTTATAATTTAGAATCAGAGACCGAGGAGAAATATCTCAGTGTTTCACCTGCCACCCCGAGGTGACTTTTCACGTTCCTCAGCTATTTTAGTGAACACGACAGACATTCCATTATGCCGGGAATTGAACACGCTGCCTTCTGATGTGGAGAGCGATGTTCAAACGACCAAGACACAGCGGTATTCTATGTTAAGATAAATGAAACAAAAACATAATACATAAATATTTTACAAAGTTTGTATCTATAATTTTGAAGATTAAATGTGTGTGCGTGTGTGGTGTTTTTTTTTCCCAAGTAGAATTACTTTAAACATAAGTATTTTGTTCCTATATTACGTCATGTGATAATTTCTTATTTTTAATTAGAAAGTTTAATCAATATCAATTACTACCAATGCATAATAGCTTAAATTGTGGAGTAAAGACAAATTAAAGTTTGCTACATATTTATTTGGATCATTGACACTGATGTTTGTCCATCATCGGCAGCTGTTAGTAAGATAATTCTGGAGTTTTGAGGTATTTTAAATTTTCCCGTATCTTCCCTTATCAAAATTTTATTGTTCATTTTATAATAATATTAATGATCATTATTCATTTTTAGAGAAGTAATATGCCTTATCTAATATCGAATATTTTACCCAAATTGTTTATACATTACAAAATATTGTGAATGAACGAAACATCTTATGTTTTAAATAAATTGATCAAAAATACAATCAGATTCAATGATTCTTTCAATTTCCACAGGAACACTTCAAAAATAGAGTTCATTTTTTTCTTTTCTGATACAGACGTGTATCGATTTCCTTTCCATTACTGTATTATATTTTGCGAATATTTTTACTGTTGAGACAAAAGGAGCCATTTTTTCCCCTCCAGGATTGGAAGAATTTAATCAGCTAATTTATTTGATGCATTACACCCTTAATTTTGTCACATGCACAATATATTTTTTATAAATATTTTCTTTGCAATAATTTGATGGTACAATACTATGTAGATATACCTTCATCAGATTACGGTTATAATTTATAATGGACTGTTACCTATCTGTGTTTGAAGAATATATTTTAAGTAAGTATTTTATTTTGCAGTGTAATACTATCATTCTAGACTACATGAATTTAAGTTTAGCATTAAAATATGAAATGCATACAGTGCTAGATTTACATTTAAAGAGAATAAAAGAACACGTACTTATTACAAACGTGGATAAAATCACGTGGAATATAATGGATTCCCATAAAAAAAATTTCTTTCTTGATAAATATTTTCTTTGGATTTTTTTAAAATGATTTCTATAAATGTATATTATTTGATTTGAACAAAAGAAAAGTCGTGGTTTAAATTTTTGGAAAATCTATATTTTCATATCAAGTTTTGAAATTGTGAGATCATTGTAAAAGAGCTTCTTCAAATGTATATAAAAAATGTAGGAACACACTCTTTTTATTTTATATTCTGATGCATTACCTAAAATGGATTTATAAGTAAAATCAAAAAATGATTTTTCAAATAAATTTAACTTTCGGAAATTATTTAAGGTTATTCTCAGTAACTTATGGTTAAAAATTTAATTATTTTCGTCGACAGTCTTTTATAAATTTACTAATACTATTTAACGGTGTATTAGAAGATATTTCATTAACTTTGAAAATGTTAAAAAATAATATACAAAATATATTATTTAAATTACAAAAAATACTTATTTTCAGAATAAAATATAAATTTCAAAATTGTAAATTAAGTATGTATGCATATAAAAAGTGTTATGAAATATCTTTTGGGTTCCTAGAATATTCTTACCTACTGATTGATAGTTACTCTTTTGAAAATTTTTCATCTTATGAAAATAAAATATTCTTAAATATTAGAAGAGTACAAGTATTGATAATGAAAATTGTAAATAAATTTTATTGTTGTTTATCCTTGAAAATCTGTCAAATGTCGGATAAACTCCAGATGGTTATTGACCCCAAAAAATTTATAAAAATAAAGAAATAGGATTTAGGTCTTCCTTAGAAAGTTTGATGCAACCCAGAATTTTATCCGGTAAATACAAATTCGAATTACAAATTGAATACTAGATAGAAATCGAAAACTAAATTGAGCTGATCAAATTAATATTTTCTAAATGTTTTCAGAATTTTGAAAAATTTTAAGATTTAAATTTTCTTAATAATATTACACTACAAAGGAAGAGATAACATATTTTTAAATTGTCCAAGCGAAATTAATATATTTTACTATTTTATCAATATTTATGAATGTAATAAGCGATGCAAAATTGATGAGTAATAAATTTTATTTTTAATAAAATTTTTATTTTTCATAATTTATTTTTCTAAATCTCTCAAATGATTGATTTGACATAAAAGACATGCTGCTTTATTTCAGCAAATCTTTATATGCGATTCTTATAATGCTCAATTTGTTTTGAAATCATTAGGAAAAATATCCAATGTAATGAAAAAAAAATGATATTGCATTTAACGAAAGCAATTACAAAAGCCCATAATCGTACAATGTTGGAAGCAAAAAAGAAAGAGATCATATTGCAATAAAATAAAATATAAAATAAGAAAGTATTTTAAAGTTATACAAAAATAATAAGATACAATATAGCAATGAAAGAAATAAATAAAGTTAAATTACAACAGTGTGGAAAATATCTGAGGTATCATCTGCATAACACAAATAAAATACAAAACTTATTTTACAGTACAAAGTTTCTAAAACACAGCATATTGTTGGCTGCTTATTTAAAATTACTTTGCACTCACTCTTTGCACTCATAATGATGCAAATATTAGTGCAAACATAAAATATTCTACACAACACATGTAAAAATTTAAATA
>JAPDSC010150486.1:23833-44134 GCA_026290005.1 Latrodectus geometricus
GTGTGTGTGTGTGTGTGTGTGTGTGTGTGTGTGTGTGTGTGTGTGTGTGTGTGTGTAGCACAAATTAGGACAGAAAAAGAATGAAAAACACATACAGAATACATCAAATATATACATATATTACGTAGCACAAATGAGAGTATACTGAAGAAATATCGAACTACATTTAGTAATTATAACTATTTTTAGAAATATAAAATGAAGAATAAAATAGATAATGACGAAAATTATTACACTATGAAATAAAAAATATTAAAAATATTTACAAAAAAAATTCCATAACTCCAAAACTAAATAAATACCATATTACTTTAGCTTACATTCTAGCTTATACGTCTGACCTATAAGCCTCACCCTTGAAGATTCTAAGACGAATCAGACAACTATTCTCAGCTGTACCATGGATATGTATTAAATGCAACTTTCTTTAATATTCATTTATCAAAAATCGCAAACAAGTTATTAGTCATCCGTGTATTTGAGTAATGAATATATTTATGGCTGATATGTAAATGTTGATGTGACTCATATAAATCAATTATTTGTCAGTGGCGAAGAAAATTGTATGACTGTTATAACTTAATAAATCACATTATTCTGTCAAGTTACCTACTTTAAAATAAATCTCTTTCACACAGTACATAATATTTATTCATGAATTATAAATATAAAATAATATTTTGTTTCACATAAAATATTTTACTTGCACAATTTAGTTTAATCGATAACACTGTACTCTTGCTTAAAAAAATGGCAAGTTGAATATCATGAATATTTCTACTGGTGTAAGCACAACGATAAGTCATGCATTTTCTTTATTTCAAAACGAAGATAAGTAATAAATAATTCAATGCAAAATTTAAAATCTGTTGACTAGAGTTATAGAAAAATTTGTTATTCAAATAAATATTATTTTTCTCAAGGTTCCCTTCTTCAAAATTATATAAAAAGACCTTTTAAAATATTATAAAATATAAAAAAACTGATTTCTTTGAAATAAATAAATAAATTTATAAAACTAAAAATCAAAATAAATATCAATATATATATATATATATATATATATATATATATATATATACTGATATTTATTTTGATTATTTCATTATATATCAATATATACATTATATCAATATACATGTATATTTACTGGACTTTAAACTATCGTTCTTCTAACTTGCTCATATGCTCATAATAAAAGCTAAACATTTTTTACTTATTTTAATTCTAAGTACAGATCTTTCCCTCATAAGCGTTCCGTAACCAAACAACGTTTCCAGTGCTTGATTTAATCAGTTGCTACGTGACTTGTTAGCCTCAAACAGCCATGGAAAACTCCACCTCCAGCTATCAGTCCTCTTTTGATACTTTAATTTTGGAAGGAAAGTTTAAATGTTCTCATCTTTTTTCCCGAACAACTAAACTACAAATCGATAAAAGAGACTCGGTTTTGAACAAAACAAGAAATCTCCATTTCGTTCCAGTACACGCATTTGAGAAAGACTCAAAATTGTCTAGAACAGATTTCAACAGTTAAACGTGTTGGGAATACTTTAAAACCCGAAAGCATGAAAAACATTTTTAAATGGATCGTCTTACTGGAATCAACAGTTTTAAGAAAGGATAAATTCACAAAATGAATTTGTTGAATAATCATCCAAATGAGATGTATATGATATAAAGTTTAAAAATTATTGTTTTGTTTATTAATTAAAAAGATTCAATCAATATCATCATTTAGTTAACGCAACAATAATAGTCAATATGTTATAATAATAAAGGAACAATACTGCATCATATTGAATTACTAAATGACATGCTATTATTTTAAGAAATTTCTAATGTATTAATACTCAAAACCCTGTATTCAAGTTTTCAAAATTAACTTGTTGCAATTATGTAAGTCTCAAGAAGTATGGAAATTAATTTATTGGGTACAAATTGGCTATAATTACATCGAATCTGCAGAGAATTACAGACAAAATTTCACATACGATAAGAAATGCACTATTATTCAACAACAATGACTTTTCATTCGGAATTCGAAATCCACATAATCCAACTCTAAAATTGAAAATTGTAGAATTAAA
Source organism: Latrodectus geometricus (assembly GCA_026290005.1). Classification (NCBI taxonomy): domain Eukaryota; kingdom Metazoa; phylum Arthropoda; class Arachnida; order Araneae; family Theridiidae; genus Latrodectus; species Latrodectus geometricus. Next base: position 25,924 of record JAPDSC010150486.1, read on the forward strand.
GTGACGAAATCAATGAAAATTTTAATAAAAAATATATTTTAGAAAGCTGGTTGTTATTTACTGTGAAATAGTTTAAATTTTTTTTATCATAAAAGTTCAAAAGTAAAACATTTATTTTAAATTAAAATCAGGTTATACGAGAACTGTTCTAATGGTAAAGCTTTACAAATTGAGAAAAATTTGCTAAAATGTATAAGGGGAAACTAGTCTATTTATCTTATTTTCATTATAAAATATTATGGATAAAATCAAAGTCAGATTCCAACCAAAAACCAAATACATCAATTTTCAACTTCTAAATCATTAGTTTTACAAACATGGTAGAAAACAAATATCGTCATTGTACGTACATCGATGAACAACGTAATATACAGTGATATATAATGCAAATAAATGGTCTGTTACTAATAGTATCATAAGGATGAGACTCATAAAATGAGAACGGAAAAAATTAAAGAGCATCATCATAAATTTCAAATGGCATTCGTAATTCGTTATAAAATGTTATTAAATAAAATTTCAAAAGATAATTCATTTATCAAAAACTTTTATCATGAATGTTTTCCTTATTATGGCGACAAAAACATTTAATGAATGAATAATGATTGAATATATTTTAAAAGAGACAATTCACTTTCTAGGAAAGAACAATACAAATAACTAAATAAAAAGTGAATTTTCTTTAAAATGTTATATTAAGAAATCTGCAAACTTTTCTTATTATTTATTTTAAGTATATGATTCACACTGTAAGTTTTGGATCTTTTTGCCTCCAAATTCCTTGTCTAAAGATAATAATGGAATAAGGATAAGATATTTACATCAAAAAATAAAAAGATTCTCATTTTTAAATAAAATTAGAAAAAATATTTAAAGAAAGTGAATAAATAATGTTAAAAATAATACGTATGCTTATGATATCTTTTTAAAATATACTTTTTCAAACATTATCTGCTAGGATAACATTTTCTTTTCAACCTTCTCAGAAAAAGGAAATAATCAGAGAATAAGCTTCTATATATTCTCATTGTACTCTTAAAGGAAAATCATTTAACGCGAATAAAGTTTAGAATATACCCTGTTATCAAAAAGTCATTTACTATGAGAAGATAACATTTTTCTTCATGGACATGGAAGTATTAAAAACTCTTTACAAATGATTTTAAATTGAATTAATGAATGGCTTTGCTTCAAGCTATGTTATATTACTAGTAGAGATAAAAATAATAGCTATTTAAATCACCATTGCTGGTGATTTCTCACTACTTCTCCCTGTTCATTTTTCAAAAAAATATATATTAAAATTTGATTTCAAAAGATTTCATTTTAATAGATATAATAAATTGAAAAAATGAGGAAATTTTTCTAAGCATTTGATCATAAATTAAATGAGACTTTGAAGCTTCGAATAGATTTATCACTTCTATGTCATTTAATGTAAAGAACAAATGTAGTAATTTAAATGCAGTTGTCATTTGCATGTTTTGGTATTTTATTTATTCATTTACATTTCCCATGAAGTCCAGAATTTAATCCTTAAAATCATACTGTGTTTCATAAATATGTTAATTGACTGAATAGACTTTTAATAATTTGAATCTTTAAAGTTGGTCCTTAAATCTTAATAAAGACAAGTAACTTAAGTAGAAATTTTATAAGAAGTAATAATTTGCAAAATTTACAATTAACAATTTTTTTAATATATATATGTGTGTGTAAAAGTGAGTGTATTTGTATGGAGTTGTAAGTTTGGTATAGGTAAAGTATTTTAATTTGGGCTATGATCCGCAGAGAAAAAATACAACTCATGCTGCGATATGTGACGCTATCTATTATATAGTCTATTAACTGTGAAGGAAGTAAAAACCATTGCTCTTCCAAATCATTTAAAACTTGGCTAGGATTCTAGGAAGAGTATTGAAAACATTTTGTCCTAGATCATCCCAAACAAGTTCGATTGGGTTAAGGTCTGGTGATCGAGCTGGCCACAGCATGTGCTCAATTGTTTCCTGCTCAAGATAACCATCTGTATTGAGCTCTGTATGATTTCCCATTATCATTCTATACAATGAAAGCATCACCTATTTCTCCTCCATGGGGGCGCATATAAGAATCCAAGATATCATCTCTATAGGTATGAGCATTAACATTGCCATGGAAAAAGACATGGAAGTCTTTGCGTTCAAGTATCTTTTATGTTTGGGTTAGTATCCCAAAGAGATACTAACCCAAACATAAAAGCTACTTGATCCGTATGCATCTCTTTTAATGATGGTTGATGGATTAAAACGAGTTTCACATTTTCTTCAAATCAAAAGCCTAATACTATGGCATTCGAATCTAACCTTAGATTCATCCCTAAGTAGAACATTGAACACGCGTAAAGTGTACATGTGAAGTTCCCATTGCAAAGGTTCCCTCATATGGCGTTACGTGATCGGAAATCAAATGACTAGTCGCCTCGTATTACCACATATTCAAATTTCATTGAAACTTTCGTATTTTGGGGAGAGTTATCCCTAATTTGGACATTTTAATTTGTCTTAATTTTTTCAGTAACCAGTGTATTTGTATATATCTATATATATATATATATATATATATATATATATAAGTATTACCTCATTTATATTTATAATCAATTATTACTGAAAATCATTTGTTTGAAAAAACACGCAAAAAATGAAACTGAATTCAGTTTGATTCTCCGCGTTTTATTAGTATTAAACATTCTTGTAATCGAAATCATTGGCAGGAGTGATGATAGACTATGATTTCAAATTAAAACATTCCAATAATTTCTAGAGCGAGAATTGAAACTTTTGTTCAGTCATAAAAGTCATTCAGCATGGTGTTTTTAACTACACTGCTTAAAGTTAAAGGATATCGCGGTTTTAGGTGGACCTTGTGGCTGGGAAACATTTTAGCTGATTGATACATGGTAGACAGATGTAGCAGGTTATATGAAAATAAATTACACATGTTTGGCAGGAAAAAATGCACTTTATTACGTATTTGTATACAAAAGAAAAAAACACAATTTGTGCATATGAGAAAAAAAGAATAAGAAAAGGTATTGTCTTCAAAGGAAATCATTTTCTATAGGGGGTATGGTTTCCACGGAAGGCCAGCAAAAAGTTGAACACCTTTGAGGCATGGAGTCAATGAGGCTATTAATCACGAGTTGGGGTATTCTGTCCCACTCTTCCAGAAGAGCTCTTTCCAGTCCTTGGAAAGTTTGTGGGAGTGGTTGGTGGCCAACAACTCGTCTTCCAAGAGCATCCCAAACGTTGTCTATTGGATTCATGTCTGGAGAACATGCTGCCCATTCCATTCATACGATTACTTCCTCAAAAAAGAAATCCTCCTCCAAGTTAGCACGATTTGGCCTGCAGTTATAATCCATTAAAATGAAGTCATCTCCGATTTCTTCAGCATAAGGAAATGCAATAAGTCTGAGGATCACATCCCAATATCGGCGACCAGTCAGAGGTCCATCTCGAATGATATAGAGGTCTGTGTGCCCATCAATGTAGATGCCACCTTACACCAACACTCCCCTACCGTGACACTTTCGTGCATTTCGTAGGGATTATTCCTACTGCCACGGCACCTCCAGGTGAAAGTGCGCCTATTACCATGATGAACAGAAAAACAGGAGTCGTCAGAAAAAAGAACATTGCTCCATTTATTTCTCCTCAAGTTCGCATGCTCTGTTGCCCACTCCCTGTGGTCGTGACGATGTCTTGATGTTAGTTTAACATATACCATCGGTCAGCGAGCATACAGACCTACTCCATGGAGTCGGTTTCGGAAAGTCTGAGTTAAAACCGTGGTGTCTGTAGTCGAGCAAAGGTGTTGTTAAAGAGGAGTAGCGTTCATATTTCGGTGTCTCCGAGCCATTAACACTAAATAAAGGTCTTCATTGGGCGTTGTTGCCCGTCTACGACCTTGCACTGCTCTTCGGCCTGCACTTCCAGTCTCCAAAAACGGTTCCAGATCCTGGAAATCCCACTTTGTAACACTCCAATGACTTCCGCTACTTCCGCTTGAGTTTGGCACCCATCTAACCTACCAACAGCTCTCCGAGCTTCTGAATCGGTTAAATGACTTCGCTGAGACATCGTACTCATCGAAACAAAGAAGTTACTCAATGCCGATCATCCTTGTCTTATCTTTTATTCAGTTGAAAGTCAAATTTCATTCACTGCTGCTGAAGCTACGTTTTTGACGTCCAGCTCAAAATTAGTATGCTCCACAGTTTGAAAATCAGAAAAACTTGCATTTGTGATTCTCTTCTTCCATATTCGGCAAAAAATTTCGCTTATGTCTTTATTTTATATAAAACTTACAATATCCTTTAATTGTTTTGAGCAGTGTATTTTCCAACTTGAATTCTATAGACTTACTTAATATGACACAGTATATAACGAATTCTGATTTCAGATCTAGCAGTTTTATACTGTTTCAGATTTAGGAAAATATTATAGAGTTTTATGCATTTGCGTGATGAAAACATTAGCTTCCATTCTATCATAATTATTATACATGAATGTATTATTATATAATTCATTATTTGCACTAGATTAATATTAATGAAATTAGTATTATAAAATAAAATTTTAAAAAAATGATTATATTAAATTCTAAATCTTTTTCAAAACAAATTGTAAACACGATGAAAAATATTTATTATAAACTAATCCACATTTATGGTAAATACTGTTATTAAAATATCGACAAATTGAATGCAAAATATTAGTAATTATTATATTGCATAACACATAGAAATGTTATGCAAGAATATATATAATTTAACTAACTAAATTATTTTCAATTTTATTACTATATGAAAATTTCATTTATTTATAAGAACCTTGAATATTTTTCGCATTTCTTTCTTAACTATTTTCAACATAATAATGATTGTCAGTTCTCAGCATTTTTATTCAAATCAAATTCAAAAATAGGTAATGTAATCAAAAATATTCCGCGTAATATAAATCCACAGAAAGACGATAGGATCTTGTTTGCATGAAATTTTCTGAAGCATGAGACGTCTGCCTTGCATTTTAAAATCGTACGTTATTTAAATCTTCAACATTGTTGTATATTCATATATTCAAATCATGGAAAGCTTCAAACTTGCTATATTAGATTTATAACGAAAAACTTTACGAGTTGTCTGTTTGAAACACGAAAATTTCAATCCATTTCAAATAAGCCAAAACGTTTTTACTTCACATAGCTGCTCATCATAAAATAATTAATTCATATTTTAAATTACTTAATTTTTGATTTTTACTTATTTTACTTAATAATTCCATATTATTCAAACTAAGTCTATTCAAACTTGGTTAGTTAGATTACATTTTGCCTTACCAAGAATAGAATATTAGGATATATTCAAATATATAAATAATATTTCTTACCCTGAATGAAATAACAACATATAAATGCTAAAGAATAAAGAAAAGAATGAAAAAATATTAATACTTTATAAATTTTCATAGAAATATAAGCATTACATGCAGTTAACCACATAATTTATATGAAGTCTAAATATTGGATAATTTAAAAATAGGTATAAGACTTTCATTTACAAATCAGCATTTAAATAATTAATAAATAAACTTCTTCAATAAAAATAAGCAATAAACTACTTTCATTGAATAATCTACGCAATATATTATGCAATTTAATCACATAGTAATTACTTCTGAAAATATTAATTTTACATTTTATTCCATAATTCTTTCTCTCTAGTCAGTAATGTTTCTTTTTTTATCTTCATAATTTGTGAACCTTTAACTTTTTTATTAAAAATTAAATTTTGAATTTTCATGTAGGATCAAATTGCATATATTTGACTTTTATTTGATATTTTAATCATTTTTTCAATGTAATAATATTTGTTAAATTTTATTTCAAAATCAAAATTTAAAGTTTTTTTTAAATGAAAGTTCTTGTTAAATGTAAAACTGTCATGTGATAATCCTGTGCAACAGGTGTTTAAATTTAAACACTACTTCTCTTTTATTTATTTATTTATTTTATTTCTTGTAATTTTCACTCTTCATAAACAATTTATATATTTTGATTTATGATTTTCATAAATTTTTTATGAAAGAACAATGTATGCACCACGAAAAAATTGCATATTATAATTTTTTTTTTACTGATTTAAGTAATATTTTTTTAACTTATAAGCAAATTGTGAAATGTTTCATATATTATCACCCTGAATTTTTTATGATCGATTTATTTAAATTACAATAACTTTCTGGTGATTTTTAAATTATTTTAAAGTTGAATTATAGTATAGTGTCTGATTATGGCTTGATAATAGTTCTCGTCTAAGCACTAAAGTGTATTATTTCTGGTTGCTAGCATTTGTTGGTAGATATATTTTGTAGCTCAACAATCATTTTTGTATTCTTGAGTTAGTTTGTCCAGAAAGGGATTACCATTTCAGAAAAGGAAACCATTTAAAAGGGATTACATACTAATAATGAGCGCACTTGGAGAAACCAAGTCCGCCCATCAAATACTTGGCAATTGAAATCAGAAAGATGACCTCTTCCGTTTTTGAACAGAGTACCTCTCTACAAGGGTGGAAGTAGGACTTTTCTCTAAAATACAGACATGTTAACCTCATAAAATTAATACATCGTGAACCATGTTTCGTGGTTGGAATCAAGAAACGTTATCCTTTGTAAAATTAATTAGTACCTTCACAAACAGTTCAACATAGGTTACAGTAGCATGAACTTTCTGTTAAGATACCATAAATGCTAATATTCTTGAAGTTACATAAGAGACAGTAGCGTTATCAGCAATATGTAAAAATCAAAAAAACTGGTAGCAGAAATGGGAGACTTAGTACCTTACTATTAAGTACCGATTTTGTCATAACCTAGGGCTGAACACAACTTGCTATTTGCATTATACGCAATCATATTAGATCAAGTATGGAGTCTTTTTACAAGGTTCATTGTACCATGCATCTCAATATCTTCAAACTCCCATTAGAAGAATATTCAACAATATATTTTTATTGTATTAGGACATTATATTTCTATTGTATTAGAGCCCATGACTTTATCTTTCTTCGATCTCTGTAGATTTCTGTTTCAACAGAATAATACACGAACGTATATCATTTACATTGGACGGCATTTTTTTTGTACAAAACATATTTGACTGCTGCATGGACCAAAGTGTTCTATAGCTTTTTGACCAATAAAAAAAGTCAGACCAATTTTTATTGAGCAACTGGCTTTACGACATACCGACTCATTAACGTCGAGGAACTGCTTCATCGTAAGGTTGCATAGTCAACAGTATTTGTATATTCCATCTATTCTCTCTTTGACTCAATGCCCTGTCGTATAAATGTCCGATATCGCTCTCAAAAGTTGGTGTTTGTGTACTAATTTCTTAGAAGCTGTACTTCCAAGCTTAAATATTTAACTTATTAATTTTAATATATAAATATTTGTACTATTTTAGTATAAATATAATTTAATATGAATATTTGTACTATTTTAGTAAAAATATTATTTTATATAAATATTTGTTATATTTGTAGTATTGAATTTTTAATTGAGAAAAGTATTGCACAATTTCCCCTTTTTCAAAGAATTATCAATGACTCACTCTAAATTGTTCATTTCTAAATCAATATGAATTTCTTTATTTTTAATGTAGAAGGGAGCACAAACACATACTTAAGAAATTTATTTTGGTAACTTTATCGAGTGTCATAAGTATATATCGATTAAATAACAGGTAGGATGGACCTTATTATTAAAATGTGGATAATTTTTTTTCATCTTAATGTTGTTTTACTATATCCTCCAATAATAGGTCTTAAATTGAATCTTATAACTTATGTTACTTTTATGAGAAGTGTTGGTTAATTGTAAGTTAATATTAAGATCTGGATGTGTTAAGGGTTTTGTTTACCACTACGGAGATTTTTTGATCAAACATGAAAAGATAACTTGTTCTGTCAGTTTCATTCTACAATTTTAATAAGAAAGATATATTTATTAGAGTTAATTTCTATTTTATAATTGATACATCATCAATTTTTGATGGTGTTAATATCATTTTGTAATTTATTAAACTCTGAGCTGATGAATCTGAACTTTTTAAACATCGTCATTGAAATAAGTACTCATAATATTGTAATTTAATCGTAGCATTTATAAGTCAACAACGTAAAATAAGTGTAGCTATCTTTATTGATTAATAAAAACTGATAATAAATTAATAAATAACAAGTCTTTAACTGTTTGTATAAAAATAATTATGAAATGAAGTAAAAATGGTGCAAATATATGTTTTTTGCTACAACAAGGTTAATCCAATGTCTAATTAAGTATATGGAAACATTTGTATGCTGTTGTGAAATTATATTATATATATTCAGATTGAAATAAAAGAATTTTTGTAAAATTCTACTACTGGTGTAATATATTTAATTTTAAATATCATATATGTTTATATTTTTAATGATCCTAAACGCATTAAAGTTTTAACGATTCATAACTTCAATAAAATTTTTTAAGATATGAGTAAAAATGTCTCTTTTAAAAACAATCTTTAAAATTAACATGGTGATAAAATGAATAATGTAGACTTAAAACATTTTTTCTTTTAAAAATGTCCAGAGAATTTCAGAAATTTGAAGAATTCATTATATGCATGTTTTAATAGTAGGTTTCTGAATGACATCATCCTTTAGGACATAAATTCTTTCTTTCAGTTATATAATTTCATTATTAACATATTTTCTTCGGGGGCTTCATTTTCGTAAAAACACAAAAATGCACTTAACAGTAATAATCGTAACTTTAACCTATTAATGTGATAATTGTGCATAACAAACCTTTGAGTCCCCTGGCAATTAAAGACTTCCGATTCATTCGCTTCGAAATCACAAATCTTTCTATATTTAACGAGAAATCGGTTACCAAGCAACGTTGCCATTGCTTGACTCAATCAGGACATTATTAGCTGCAGCAGATATTGAAAATTTCTCCTTCTGAAAATATTTAACTTTGGTGTTTGGATGAGGATCAAATTATGTCATCGTTTCTTTTTATATAAAATTAAAATACTTTCCTAGATCGGTAGAGAGACACAGTTTAGTAGATAGCGGGAAACTGTACTATTTAATGTAACTAAGATAATGCTGTTATATAGTAATTTTTAAAAAGAGATAGAATAGGAATTTATTTTTATACAAAAGTTTATGTTTTTACCAACGTAAATTAATCTTAATATATTGGACATGTGTATAAGTACACAATCATAATAATTTACCTACCAGTCAAATCAAATGATGATTTTCAAATGACGACAATCAAAGTCTAAGTAATTTTTCATAAAATAAAAAAATCAGTAGACCGAAAGTTTCAATAAAAATAATAAATGCATTCAAACTGAATCTTAATTTTGAAATTATGAAAATTGTAAGGATTATTTTAAAAAATAATTTGCCCTGTTTTGCCTATAAGTATCAATCAAATTATGACGATTATTCAAATTACATTCTAATGATTCTATAACATTGAAATGAAATTATTTAAAATTTTGAAAACTGTAAACAAAGGAAAACAAATTCTTTCTTTGTAAAAAAACGTCATGACAAATAAACAAGAAAGCTTAAAATTAATGTTTTTTGACAAGTAATATTTATCATTGTAATGAAAATACAATTAATTAGGAATTTAGCTCTTTCTCAAGCAGTTGAATCAAGATTTTTGTCGTGTCATAAGAGCTGTATATAGATTAACCTTGTCACAAAGCGAGAGGGAAATGTATAACATTACCGGTCAGGAACTATAATAATTAAGATTTTTTAATTAGTTTAATTATTAAAAAATTATTAGTTTTGAGATTAGTTTTATTATTATTAATAAAACTGTTATTTTGTTAACTTTTATTATTACTAATAAACCTGCATTAGTTTTGAGATTAAAAATTACTCCAATACCATCATATCCCAGGTGTGAATCAAATCCACGATTATTGAAATGGAAACCATAACATTAGTCACTCGAATGCCAATTCGGCTATATTTCTTATGATTTTGTAACCACATTTAATCCATTACCTCCTGTAGAAATATATCAGATCCTGTAGAAAAAATATAATAAGTATAGGATAAAGAGGTTATGATAAACAGCTATATCTCTAAAAGAAAAGTGCTTTTCCTTCTCATAAAAACAACTACTGACTTTAAAAATTAATTACAAAACTATGGAATAGTTTTATAATGCTTGATGGCTTAGGAAAATAAGTTTATAAATATAAAAGGGCATAAAAACAAATTGAACTAAATGTATGAAAATTTAGTTTATTGGGCTAAAAGGTAAGGAATGTTAACAAAATGTGCTCAAGAATTTAATGTATTCTGAAATAAAAATAAAAACAATGCAGATCAGAATAAAATAAATCATATCCAGCATCTTTTCATTGCTTTGTTTTATTACTCTCATATTCCTTCGTTTAATAACGTTTAATAAGAAGTATAACTGATCAGTATCTGTTGTTATAATTCAGTATATTACAAAATAATCAGTTTTAAGGCCTTGAAGGTGCTGTTATTTATTTGCCGATAAGTACTGATTCTTCCAGAGCATCCCAAACGTGTTCAATAAAATTAAAGATTGAGAATCTTGCTTCCTACACGACACAGTTGAATACTCTTTTTTTCTAAATAATCAAACAAATCTACCATTGTGTGATTGGATGTTTTCATTCATAAATATACTGGTCTCCTATAATTCCTTGAAAAATATCCTAAATGGATTCGAGATACTCATCCCTGTAACGTTTTATGTCATTGTGCATGTGGAAAAAATATATAACAATATACAGCCTCAGTTTTAAAATACTAGTTGATATTTCTATTTATAGTAAAAAGTATGTCTATAACTTAAATTTTGGGCATTAATAGAATACAAATAGATATAGATAGGTCATCTATATTTTTATTTTTATTCAATGATATTTTTTAACCTTCTTAGAAATAAATACTTATATTGCGACTTTGTTATTCAGTCAGTTGTTTGATAAACTTTAGTTAATACATTAATTTGAGCAAATAAATATATCAATATAGCAATTTTAGCCCAAAGTCATGAGAGTATAATTATCCACTGTTTTAATTATAATTTAATATCGTAATAGATATTTCTCTATGATAGTCGTATTAGGACCATTAAATTGAAATGTAAAATATTGCTGCAGTGTGCCTCAAATTGTATCTTAAGAATTTAAATTGCATTTATTTACTCAAACAATTTCTTTTGATCACTATATTAACAATCTCTTTTAAATAACAAAACTTCTTATCTTCCATCCCAAAAACATTTTGGTACCTATTTTTCGATTAATTGGGTAAAGAAATCATTTTATCAAAATGTAAGGAATTTGCGAATATTCTGAATTATTAATATCGCATCAGTTATCTTTAGGAAAGATATGGTTTTGAATATTCACCAAGATATAGGGGCTGCCTTTTTCGCACTTAGCCCGTTTTTCTGAAAGAGAGTCTGACTGAACATAAGTGTACGCTATTTCAGAAAGACAAATGGTATTTTACCAAACTTTTAACGTTTATTCATTATAAAATGCACCCCTCAATGTTTCTTATGGATTAGATTTTGAATAAACTTTTAAATCTCGAAAAAATACGTGTCTCTGTTTCCGTAAGTGTTACGCGAAAAGGAACGCGTACACGTTCGCAACAAAATACAATATTAATAGATGAATTTAAGATCTCAAAATCTTGAATTTGAAATATTTTATGAAAAATATGAGAAAAATTATCAGACATTTTGATTCAAACACGAAAGTAGCTATTCCATATGATTCGCAACAAAATTCAATATTAATAGATGAATTTAAGATCTCAAAATCTTGAATTTAAAATATTTTATGAAAAATATGAGAAAAACTATCAGACATTTTGATTCAAACACGACAGTAGCTATTCCATATGATTAATCTGATTTTATAAATCTTAACTTCTATGACACTTATTCAGATACTAATAGTTGAATAATTATTATCTTCAGCCCAAAATCAAATGTAATAGCAAAGTAAAATTCTAGATCTAATTTAGTTTTTTAAAAAAAAAACTCACACAAATATCATTTTTTTTCCTGAACTTCTAGAAAATTATTAACTTCTGTAGATTTATTAATGTAAAACATAATATATATTTCAGAATATATATGTGTATACATTTATGCATATATGTATACTAATTTCATTCTAATTGCTTTTCCGGCCTAAGACTAGGTGCCAGTACGAGCGATAAAATAATGCGCCAAGCTGGCTAACCGAAACGGAATGCTTTTGTATGACGTAACTTTCGATTCATGACATAATGTGACTGTGTATGTACGCTAAATTTGCTTAGTGTGCTAGTAACCTTTGAAGCATTTTATTAGTAATTTGTTTTTATTTGATTACTGTCGAAGATTATGAAGTTGGATAATTTAATATTTATGTTTTGAAACTTTGTTGAAAATTAAGTTTCTGACGATTAGTTTGCGGAAATTTTATTTTAAGTTTCATAAATAAAAATTTATTTTGAAAGTTTTTTTTCATTATTTTTAATTGTTATTTTTCTCTAGGAGTATATATAGCCACGTGATTATTCCGAGAATATCGTGAATAAAATTTTGAAAGCTATAAAATCTGTTATTACACCGGTGCCGACAATTCTGTAATGATTATGAGTTATTTTATGTTTTTAGTTAATATTGCTGTATTATATTATATATTAAGTATTGTTTATAAACATTTCATTTATTTACATTTATTCAGAAGAGTAATGTTGATTTATTAGAGACTTTGGTTTCATATAGTAATGCTATATGTTTAGTTTTATTGCTATGTTTAACATTACATGTACAATGTACTTTCTTTTTTATAAAAAAAACATATAAGCAATTAAACTAAAATATTAGAAGCTATTACAATGCTGAATAAGGCATTTTTTAGTAAGGACACATTGCAAATTATAAATAGCAAAAGAATGTTATCAACAGTACGATAACTTCTATATGAGTAATAAAATTCAACGATTTTCATTTAAAAATTATATGCTACACTTATAAAAAATAATATATTCATAAAAACTTCTATGGTACTTTAATGTTTCTCCTATAAAAAATATTTGGTCACCGGAATTAAACGAATATTAAAGATCAAATTAAATCGTTCCTTTGAGAATATTTTCCTAATATTTCGTAACTGTATCAATAAATAACAAGCGATTTTTAATATTTTTATGTTTTACATTCTATATAATTCGTGATCTATGTTTACTAAAGATGGGTTTAACAACTTTTAAAGCCTCGGGTTACGAAACCATCTCTTTTGAAAATGCAGTGTTATTGAAAAAGTTGTTATCTCTGCTTGATTCAATAAGTTTACTTCTATTTTGTTCAAAACATATTTCATACATTTACGAGGAAATTGAAGTACACATATTTTGTATTACTTTTTATGGACAATAGTAAGAAATACATTTCAATGAAAGATTTATTTTTGTGCAAAATTGAAATTTTAGTCATGTTTCTGACATAAATGTCAAATTCCAAAAATTTCTTGAAGTCCTTTCAGAACTGAAACGAGTTTAGAATAATTTTTCGGCAAAATGGAAAAACTTCTTTAAAAACTTTGTCAAATTTTGAATCTATTTTTGGAATACGAATAATTTGAGAATAGGAATGTAGCTTTATGTTAGGAAAATGGAATTAGAAAAGTTAAAAAAATACATTTTTATTGAGAAATTTCCTATTTTGACCAACGTAAAAAATAGTCACGAATGTATTATCAAGCCTACATAGTGATTATTAATAATATAAAGCATAACTTCGAAGCAAAATAATTTAGTACAATTATAATTTTAATCATAGTTTAAAAATACTGAAAAAATATTTTTCATGAAAATAAACGTCTATAAAACTAAAAAATGCATAAAAATATTTTTTTTCATCTGTTATGTTAGATATATATATATTGTTTTACATTCCGAAAAGCATGCAGTTCGAAATATATTGTATGTATCATCTGCTTTGAATAGGTGTATGCAGAATACCTAAGCATATTTTAGATAAAGAAAACAGTATTCATGTCAACACATTTTCTCTTCAAAAGAGAAACAAAATTCACTAGTTAAAAAATATTTCATTTTATTCATCCAACATTATTCAAGATATGCAAAACAATGAAAATGTTTAAAAACAAACATTCTATGTTTATTTTGTTAATTAGAATATTATTATTATTAAAAAATCATGATTACAATAAAGTACACAATGGCTTTTTCTTCTGGTTATCAATAGAAATGCTTAGAAACATTATACCTAAACTTTAATTTAACCAGTAAAATTTCACAATTAAAAGCTAAAGTATCAGCAATTATTCTATTTAACAGAAATATATTCAACTAATTTCAAGAATATTCTTAGTTAACAAACTAAGGCAAATAATTATTTGAATAGGATATAATTAAAACAACTTCACATTCTTAGTATGCTGATAAATAAGTCATAAATATTTTAAGATCTTCGTAAAGTAAGATAGAAAATACAAAAGTTAAATATTGTTGTTATTCCTTAAAATTATAAAGGCATTTAAAGTTAAATAGCTTTTATATTATTATAGAAAAAATTACATAAAAGTAAAATATATATAATTAACAACGCAATGAAAAGTTCATTTATAAAAGTATCAGCCTTATAATTAAAATTACAAAATACTTTCTCAAATATAGCACGTTTTTCACCACTTTAATAGCATTTTGTTTCCATTTCGTTTGCTGCATATCTAATAAAAAGGAGTGTAAGTTGTACTCTGTAAACACATTTCTCTAAAGATTTGCCTCTGAATACTTAAAAAAGAGATTTCGAGAATTCAGTGAAAAAAATAAAGCATACAATTATTAAATCCTCATTTACTGTCACTTTCTTTTCTTCTACTGTAAAATAGAAAAAACAAATTGAACTCTGCAAATGATATTAAGACAACAGAGTTTTAGATTTGACCATTAAATATCTTATTTAGAAGTTGAGTATAAAAGTGATCACATCCTCTTCAGTTATGTATGCATTTTAATTTTTGTTAACTTCCTCTCATTTTTCATCTAACATGTCAAATGAGGCTCACTTGCCAGACCTTGTGGAGGAAAATTATGGTATGTCAATTATCCACGTCACACTATGAATCGCATAAACTTGATGTACAAGTGCTACGTAACCTGACTGAAACAAATTAGGACAGACATGTTCAGGCTTGCACAAATCGGCTCGAATATCAACGTTGGTCGAGTTGCCTTATTATTATCTACAAAGATTATTAGAAAAAAGTAAAACCATCGACAGTAACGTTCACAGCAAAATGCTACTCCATGCTAACTCTGCTGTCAAATCCAAACATTAAATTGAGTTCCGGCCCAAGAAGGTACTGTTTCATCAGGATAATGCAAGACCACATGTATTTTCATTAACCAGATGGATTCTATGAGTACTCGAACAGGATCTTTTCCTACAGCCACCTATAGCCCGACATCTCTTTTTCGTTCATAACTAAAGTTACTAACTTATTTTTGAGGTAATCAATTAATAATATTTCTAAAAATTAATGTTATTTAGCAATCTTAAGAAAAGGATTCTAATTTATGTATTCTTAAGAGGGTTAATTTTTACAAAAAAAAAAAATGAAAGTGAAATTTGAAACAGCCAGCCAACAAAATAATATGCTTCATTATGTATTCAATAGGAGCATAAAAAAAATTAACATGATATTCTATTAATGATAATTTCAAATTTTACTCCCATTATTAAAAATATATTATATAAATCACAGTTACTTCAAAGAAAAAGACAATAAAAACTGCTTTCTTCATTACTTATTTTAAAATGATTCAGATAAACTTATAAATAAAGCAAATAAATAAACCCTTTTTTTAATAAATTTGGCACTGAAAGTAATCTACATTTTTACAAAAGGAAACTTAATTTAGTGTTGCATAAATAGTATAATCAATACATATACGTAATTTTTTGTAATTTGTTTTAAAAGATTTTGAATTAATATAAAAAAATCAGGGTGAAATATACATTTTAATCACTTTTGTACGTTTAAAGTACTTATTTTCATGTATCGGTAAAAGAATAACAATTCCATTTTGAGACAAATTTCTTCTTAAAAATACATACAAGTTTTCTTCAAAGAAAAAGTCTAAATAATCATTTATTTGTTGCAATTGTAAATCTTATATTTACAGAAACGGAATGGAGAGATTAATTAAACACCATACAACAAATGCTTGCTTCATAGTCTAAAAGAATTTCTCATTTTTCAAGTGAATTAGAACAAAATTATAAAAATGAAGCATAGCAGAGAAACTTTCTTTAGAATTGTCTACATTTTTACAGCCTTTCAAATAATTTAACTGAGAAACACTTTGCAACATCCCTCCTTTTAAAAAATTAGTAGCAACTCAAGAAATAACTTTCTGAGTTTTGCAAATCAAGAAGAAGGAAATTTAGTTTAACTTACTTTTTTTCTTAAATGTAAGAAAGTTTTTTTTTTCAGTTCTTATTATGTGGATCTTACAACTATTAACATCTTTTATTATTTCTGCATTTTAAGATCATGAAACGTTAGTTATAAAAGAGTAAGAATTTTACAAAGTAATGAAAATGCTTCTTGTATTTATTTAAAAAGTTTTTTTAGTTTCAATGACAACTTTGTAGAATATTGTCTTGCTAAGTTTGCAACAAACTTTTCAAAATATTCGTGAGTTATACGCAATTTGCATTTTTGTGTGTATTACTAAAAATGTGTTTTAACAATTTAAGAAAATTGGAACTATTTCATGCTTTCTTTTAGTATAAAAATATTTTTCGCTAAAATACTTATACTCTTTGTAAAAAAAATTATATATTGTTAAGAAACTTTTTTTATAAGTGAATAAAATTCCATTTCTGTCTTCCTCGAAATAACTGTCCAAAAGTTTTAGTTCTTTTCTTTTTTGAAAACTGCATTTTTTTACATATTAATTTTCTCCAGCTATATGTTGATTTTAAAGTAGAGTATATTTTAAATAAATGAATAATTTATATCATATTCTCCTTATTTATTTTTTTGAATTCATAATTCTAAATAAATTTAGGTATGCGTTTCATATTTTTATTACATTTAATGAGCTTACTTTAGCAAAATCTAAACAAGTCTTTTAACATAAAACTTTACTGATATCACAGAATATAGTTTAATGAAGTTCCTATTTAATATATTTTCATAGCATTTTGCCTTAATTTATTCTATTTTTATTAGTACGTAATCATTATCTATGAAAATAATATTAAGAAATCATTGTTGAAAAGCAATGAAGTTCAATAATTGTGAATTAGTTATACATATAAATAAATTATTCAGAATAAGACCCAAAAGGTTCAGTAGAAACAAAAGAGAAATAGAAAACATTGAATCTTGTTGAATTATCACCAAAATATTTTCAGTACTAAAAAATCTCATACAAAAAATAACAACATTCAGAGCAGGATACGAGAAACATTACTCCACTGATTACTGGAAGTTTAAAAAAGTCATCGGAGTCTTTGTTCTTTAATCGACTAATCATAAGTAAAATTTCTAGGATAAGCATAATTGCCATTCAAAGATTCAAATCCAAGCAATGCTTCCATTTTAAATACAAATGTGTTAAAAAAAAAAAAAAACTTCAGAATTGCCTTCTTTATTATAAACCAATCATACCTTTCACACCATTACTCATTAATAAAGAACATGTATATCAATATTGCATTAGAGTTATAAAATGAACTACTGATGAAACTTCGTATTGTAAGATTAAATCATGAAAATTACTACACATTGATCAGAAGACACACTTGTAACTTTATTTGTCTTTTTTTTATTTCAACCTTGTAATAAGCATAGAAAAGAAAAATAACAATTTTTTCAAAAATAAAACAAAACAACGTTTGTCCAAGATTTCTGTCTTATAAACTTCAAGAATAATTTAAATATGTCTCTATTTATACTTACAAGTATATTTTTTAATTTTATATCAGTAAAATATACATATTAAAATTTCAAAAATTGGTTTGTATATATATATATATATATATATATATATATATATATATAT
>JAPDSC010150486.1:44144-67545 GCA_026290005.1 Latrodectus geometricus
TATATATATATATATATATATATATATATATATATATATATGTTAGGAATCTCACTGTTGTTTTTATAATAATATTTCACCGCCTTTGTTGGTGTTATATCCAATATTTTTTC
Organism: Latrodectus geometricus; assembly: GCA_026290005.1. Taxonomy (NCBI): domain Eukaryota; kingdom Metazoa; phylum Arthropoda; class Arachnida; order Araneae; family Theridiidae; genus Latrodectus; species Latrodectus geometricus. The sequence continues at coordinate 44,258 of JAPDSC010150486.1, forward strand.
TAAGCAACAGCTGAATAAATTATATATTGCTTTTATCTACATCGGCATTTGCCAAGGTAGATTCTGGTAGTTTTGTAGGTTCTCTGTCTTTGATAATCAAATAAAATTCATTGTTAATGGAAAATTCTTCATGAAATGAGTAATATGTAGAGAGTAATAAAGAAGTGCTGTAACAGCTGGTATATATGCTGTTAACAATGCTGTATAAAAACAAAAAGATGAATGAAAACTTACATTTTTCATCTTCTGTGGGATAAGTGTGAGGAATAATCTACACCACGGCTAGCTTTAAATATTATTTTTATTATTTATCAACATCATATTCCACAGAGTGAAAAATAACACACACACAATATATAATATAAAAACAAACATAACCTAAGAATTAAACAATTCTTAACGACATCTACGAGCAGCAGTCGTCTCTCTAGTGTTCGGGCTTAGAACATTATTTGTCAGTTCGCTCTGACCGTTAGAAGGCGTTGTTCTGTTACACATTGTATATATCTGCAATTGTTATTTTTAACAATCAGTTATGATTCCTTTGAGATTTTAACAAAATTTATTGCAAAGCTTCCATAAATATCTTCATAATTGGAAGTTTGTTATTATGCAGAATTTATATATGCTGATTTCAAAGATAGAATTTATTATTTTAAATTTAATGATGACATTTGGAAAAAGAAAATTTTAATTTATGAAATGATGAATAAAGATGATAAATTAAGGAAATAAATCGCTTTTCTTCTTCTAGTATTTTTGAGATATTTTGGATACTTAAAGATTGTACACAATTTAATGTATTTTTCTCAGAAAAACTCATTAAATATATAATAATTTAATAAGAAGGCAAATTACGAAATTTATACTTTCATAAATATTTACTAGAAAACATAAAAAATTACGTCAAAATTAAAATAATTTTCTAAAAACTTTAAGCTAGTTTTAAGCTACAAATGGAATATAATTTATTATAAATCATATTAAAAATATTCGTTTAACAGTATTTTGTTCGTCATTTATTTTAATAAATAACAAATGAGAATCAACTCTTTAATAATTTGCAGCAGATTTTTATATTTTCGTCTTTTTTAAATATAATAATAAAAACTATTATTTCAGTAACACTTATCTTAATAGTTCAGGATGTGTCCAAATTTAATCACAAGGTAATTCTGCGGATTAACTATAAAAACAATGTCAATGTCACAATAATTAAAAATTCATTACTAAAAATGAATTAATTTCCTCACATGAATAAAATTAAAATTATGAAGAAATTAGTCACAACATCCTGAAGACAAATTAGATTTTTCTTATCAAAAACTATAAAGATTTAGAAGATTAAGATTTTGATTAAGAAAGATTTAAATACTGATTACATTAAGAAATATTATTTAAAAAAAATTAGAAAAATTATACTGAAACAAATTACTTTCCGTAAAAACGTGATGTAGAACTATTGTAGAAAACACCTTAAAACATTATCTGGCAGTTTCCTAACTTAATTAATAGCACTTTAAAAGTGACTACAAAGGAAATTGATTGAAATCAGTCATCACTTTAACAGAAAAGCTCATGGTTTTCACTTTAAATAAGCATTTTCTAATAAAGTGCTTTTCACTTTATTAAAGAAAAGACTTTATTAAAGCCCTTTCTATGATGCTTTTCACATTAAATATCCTATGAATATCGTTGAAGTTTAAAATTGTGAGAGATTTGCACGGATAAATTTTTAATATTCGAAACTTTGAATGAACAATATTTTCAGGATGTTCGCTGAGAGATGGCATCCTTTCTCTGACAAATAAAAAAGCATGCATATAATATCCTAATCAACCTGATTAGAGCTTGCCAAATAACCATTTAAATATGTATTCATAAATAATCTCATAATTATCTCATCAGTAAACTTTTAACAACTTACGCAGAATGTTACTAGATTTACTTCACTATTAGTGTCAAACATTTTGGAGGAAAGTTTCCTAATGGAATTTTATGAAGAATTTCACATTTTGAATTATTGGATTGTATTTCCCAACATAAGGAACGTCTGCTTCTATATTATCTCGTAAATGTCCATTACATACATCATTTTCTAACACAAATTACTTTAAAATAGGATGTTATATAGTTTCTAAATATCTAATTTAATTTAAAAATTTTAAGGTCCTAGGTTTCGTGACTTGGTGAACACGTTTTTCTTATTTTAAATAAAATCAGCTCATTTTTTTATTTAATTTAACTTTAAAAACAATTACTATATAAATATAATTATTAACCATGGAAAATAGTTTTCACTTAAGATTCCTTTACTGTAATTTAATATTTTTTTGCATTTAGAAGTTTTCTTTTCAAATTGTAATTATTGTGATACGAATTATTGCAATCTTGGACTTTTTACTATGCTTTTTTCAAATCGAAAGTGCTTTTATTGTAAATTAAACACAAATATATTATCATGTTTTTTTTATTATTAAACATATCTGACTTCTCCCTTCAAGTGATTTCTATTATTAATTCGTTCGTAATTTAATTAGTTAATTGCATATTAATTTTTAAAATCTCTTATTTTCGCATCTATATTATTTTTTCATTTCATTTTTTCTTCTATATTTAAATTCCTAATTTACAAATACTTTTATTGTGATATTTTTCTAAAATTTCAAACAATACATACTCTTATACTTCTCACGAAACAAACTTTTAACGCTTTATATTAATTAAATTATAGTCCCTTGGTTCTTTCAAATTTATTTAATTTTTATCCCTTTTCAAATGCACATAACTTAATTTCGGTCATTTCATATCATCATTCTTATATTTTTCATAAATTTTAGTTATTTTTGAGACTTTAATTGAATCTGATCTTCATCTACCGCTAACCTTGACGACTTTTGCACATCTTAACTTGCTTAAAATTTAGCACCAAGTCATTTCTTAGCATATTTTTTCAAATTTTATACTTTTTGATAACAATTTTATTTTTTAACCTTAGAAGTTTTTTGAGCCACCTTAGAAGCTTTTTGATTTTCTTTAATCTTAACCTTTATTTAACATTTTCTTCTTCAATAATAAAATATTAGTCTTTTAGATTTGTGTTCAACTCTATTTTATTTCTAACTAATTATTTTGTTTTGTGATATCTTAGAACCTAAATATAAAAGCATTTGGATTATTTAGTGTAAATTAACTTTAAGATGAAAGCTACTTTATCTTGGCCATTTATTATAAAATCAGATATTTGAATCTCCAATTTGAGGATATTTTAATTAACTGTTTATCAAATGTTAATTTCAATGTAACTAAGTATCTAAACTAAAAAATCTCAATTTTTTTTAGAAGAATAATTGCCTCCATGGAAAACAATCACAAATCTAATACCATTTCTTTTAAACATTTAAAATGTTCTATAAGTTTTTCATCGAAACTTTCTAATTACCAAGACTCTTTTCAGCTATCTGCAATTTTATTAATTTCCTTTTTTAAAATTTTAACAATTTCCTTTCATAAATTTATACTAATACTGTAGTTTTGATTTATAGTAAAATATTTTTTACGCAACCCTTTTAATTTAATATTTTTACTAATTTTTGAGTTAACTTTATTTTTTTATTTATTTAGCTTATCTTCTAACAAAATTTTATTTCTGTTAACTTCTTGTAAAGTTCACAACTACTTAATATTAGATTTCCTTCAGATTAGTTAATTTCATTTAAGTTTGAAGCAATTTAAGTGTTTAATTATTGAAATTTTCCACTAAGCATAATTACCTTTTTTATATGTGCTCAACTAAGGAACTTATTTTAAATAAATATTTGTTTCAAACCATTCACAATATATTCTTATTTTTTATTTATTTTACATTTGCTTCATTTTTCTAAGTACAGCAATGCTAAAAAATTTATTAACTTCGAAACAACAAATGATTTCAATAGTTTTTACTCTGTTTTCACAAATTCCTTTTCTTTAAAGCAAATTCCTTTTATTCTATATCCTTTATTCAAAATAATTTATTTAATGTTATAGTTTACTTTAACCTTAACAGGAGATATCCGAGTAAAATTTCTCACAACTTCTACTAAATAATGCATATGCCCATTCCCTCATTTTATAGATACCTCATTTTGTGAGGACTCGTGTATTTTATACCAATGAACTTTGAGGAAAAAAAATAGCTTTCCCCGGTTTCTGTGTAATAAAATTGAATGAACTCAAACCACATTTCACTTCTCCTTTACATAAGAAACTTCTATGAATAAAAAAAATTCAAATATTTTAAACACTTATCATTTTATGTGCTACTAAGTTCAAATTCATTATCAATGACCATATACCAATCTTCAAACAAAGGATTAGACCATTTATCATATTTGACATCTGAAGCAACCCATTCACACTGTATGATCTCCAGCTTTCTACTCAGCTCTCTTATCAAGAAATATTAACCAATAAATCCCAAAAGACCTTCAAGATGTATTTAGCTTATTAAGAAAAATTACTAACAGATTGTCCTCCAAATATGTAATCATAATATTAAACCTGAAACTTACCAGATCTCTTGGGATTAATAAATCTACATAAGCTAAAGGCAAATGCATAACAATGTCACGAGTCACTTTTTTAAGTTATTCATGGAAAACGTCACCTTATTATTTTAATAAACATTATAATTTTATTTTTTATTTATTTTCTTCACAGTCATCTGCAGTTGGGAAGTTTTGGAGAAAAGATTTCAATCTGCCACAATTTTATTCAATAAAATATTTTTCACATTAACTCTGAGCTAGTTTAATAATTGTTTAATAAAGCAACCACAAACTTATCATACATTACATCAACCATAAGTTGTATTGATTTAATCTCAGAACACAAATTCATTACTAATATTAGATCACAATCTGATAACAAAAATCCCTTTCAAAGTTTTAAAATGGTTAGAAATGAAAAAAACAATTTATATAAATTAAGAAAACACGTCCGAAGTGTTTCAAATTCTAATAATATGTATGGAAAATATAGAAAAATGTATAGAAAATATGATGTATGAAAAAATTTTACAAGAAATAAACATCATTCTGCGAAAATTGAATTGAGGAAGAATGAATGAAAGAAAAAAACATTTCATTCCTTCAACCTAAGTTAATATATTGAGGCAATACTTCAATATCTCTACGTATTTTTAAAACACAATTTTAAAGGCCATTATTTGAGCAGCATTTTTATTGATTCTCTTTCCGAAGAAATTTAAACTTTTTTATTCTATTCTAATTATAAATCATGGAAGAAGATGTTTCATCCTTGAGTGTCTTTTACAATTTTTTTACTGTCAGGAAGAAATAAATTCAAGCAAAAATATAAATTGCAATCGTATCGCAAATCTGCATTATGGCAGCTAAATCTTCTAGAAGAATACAATAATCACTCAACCAATATGGATTAGATTTTCACAACACTATCATTGAAAGAAGTCTGGATCCCAGCTCAACTGTCTGAGGAACAACTTTTGTGATAAAATATTTTTCTCTTATGTTTAATATTTATTATAATACTTATTCAAATAACTTATTTTCTACTCAACCACTGAATCTCAGACTTAATAGTTTAAAAAAACCATAATTTATCATAATTTAGCATATTTAACTCTTGTCCATATCAAATAAAAATCACATTATAATTGCAATCAAAAAAAATTCAATGTGAACTAGCACTTGAAAGAGATTTCGTACCAATCACACAATACCTCAATACTTAAAAAGGAGCCTATGAAATTAACGATTGAGTATGAGCCATACCCATATGACTCTAAAATAATAACTTCTTTAATTATGAAGTAATAAATTTATCGAACTTAATGCGAAAAAGGTAGTAAAACTGGTAAGATTGTAGGTATAAAAAACAAATTACATATTTACTGAAATAGCATTAAGAAAATTATACAAAATTTTAGTGGCAAATATTGCTAACAAGTATTCTGTTCTCTTTCTGCTTCACCGATTTCAATAAATTGAGAATAATCTTGTTGTATTTTACAAATAATTGCTTCAATGTAAGCAGATCGTTCTAAGTATTTTTCTAACTCTACGATATATATGAATAAAATGTAAATGTAAAGTTTATAATATATTGTTCAATTTTTTCTAGACAAAACATAACTTAAATTAATGTTTCTGAGTATAATAAATTCCCCATTTGCTTAGCTTCTCATAAGATTTTGACTTGTAAGTTATTTATTTTGAAAGTTAGGGTATATTATTTTAGAATAAAAATTTTTCAAAATGCTTAGATATATTTTAATGTAAAAATAAAGTTTCTTAAAATTTTAACCAAATTTTAATAATTACCCGTAATTATAACTAAATTATCTCTAAGAATTATCAAATATTATTTTTATATAATGCATATTTTTCTTAATAAATAGTTCTTTTTTTTTGTATAACAAAAGTTATACAATTTGTGACTATTATGCAAAGGAAAAAATTTATCTTTTCTTTAATAAAAATGAATTTTAATAAAGAGTGTGGTTTTTCCTGACCAAAAGCAATATTGCATCTTTAAGATGGAATCAATTAAGTTATGTGTAAAAATCTAAGGACTTCTTTAACACACCTATAACAGTGAACTTTCTAACTGTTGAGTTGTTTCTAGTGGAATAAATGACTATAAAAAATATCCTATTTATGATGCTCTAAATAATAAAAATATTCAATTTATATCCAATGAATAAGTTGATCAATTCATTTAAAGAATTTCTTTGCTGAAATCTAAGCACGATATGGCCTGGTTTCATTATCCAAAAAACGGTATATGAAATATTTTTTAAACACAAAGGACCACAGTAATTCTGGGAATCTCTTAAACATTCATTGCAACATTCTGATGAGGTGCAAGTCGGTGAGGCCACTAAAAGGAATACTGCGCATACCTCATTCCATCTCCATTAAGTCAGATAATTTCACGCACAAATGCAAACATTAGATTTTATTCAGATGAAAATCTGTCATTTGTCATCCTGAGCTTAAACTAAAACCTTTCGTGAATAATAAATTTCTCTTCTTATTCCATCTCCATATGAAATATAGGTATTCTAACCTCTTGCGTATGGCATAGTGTTTCTCTAGCAAAGAAACACAAATAATTAATCTATGAGCATACAAATCTGTATAAAAGAATTAATTTCCAACGGTTTTAGCTGAAATTCAAGTGCTATTAGCCCTTTGATGATACTATTGCAAAAGTGTTACTTCCATTGCTTGATTTCTTCTGACCATTAGCGTTAATATCAATCTTATTTTAGTGTTGCAGTCATAATACCTTGTCCATATCTTCTCGGAGAAACTTCTGCTTTCCAAACAACGATTTCCATAGTTTAAAAATAAAATTTAGAGAAGGTTTAAATGTTCCCGCTACAATCGAATGCACTTGATCCTCCTCTAAGCAATCGAAGGTCTTTCAAACAACTGATCAAATTGAATTATATTACTAAAACACCGTATTTATTTTTACGATAAACGTCAAATCATTATTAATTGCTTTTTGTATATCCTTACAGAAACTATTCTACATTTTGCTTTCCAATATTTACCTAAAATGCGTAGTTTCTATTTAACATGGAAAATTTGTATTCTTCTACATTATAAATATGATAACTTTTTTAATCTTTTTATTTTTTAAAAAAAATTTCCGATTAGACGGCTTTTGATTGTCAAACCACAATATCTTTTCATTATTTGGAATTGGGTACATAATGTATATAAAAGTAAAATCCAGGCAATTTTTTTTTCTAACTAACAATCCTGTTAGCAATTTTGCTCAGATTAAATAAAAAAAAATCTGAGCTATGAACAAAACTTGTGAAATAAAAGTATTAGAGTAGATTGATAAGCCCTTAATAGATACAAATAGAAAATCTAATATAGAAATATCCGTAATATTTTAGCTTATATTTATAGAAATATAATTTGTTCTACAATTTTTTTTGTCATTTATAGGAAATATTTAATTGAATATATACGGGAAATGCACATAACTTGCTTACAATCTAGTCAGATGTTTTATATCTTCATAAACGTTAATAACTAAAGAACAATATACTATCTTAACTGATTTTGGATACATTTCAATTAAGAATAAATTATCATTTACTAACTATCTTTGAAATATAAAATCGAAATCATGAAAACATTAATGAACGACTTCTGCAGCAATTTAACCGATGCAACATAGAATCACTTCTCCCCAACTTCAATGGGGTTTTATTCTTCCCATTAAGCTCTTATGTTTCAATATTGGACAAAATGAAATAAAAAGGAAAAAGGATTTTACGTTTTGTTATAATAGTTATCAAACCTTCTATTTAATAGATAACGCATTTTAAAATTCTATTAGAGCTTTGTTCAACAACCATTTCTTTCGTTTTCTCTGGAAAAGCTGCTTTATATGTGATTAAAATGGTTAATTACATTTAACCATTTTATAAATAGGTTAATTACATTCATTTACCCTAACTGCCAATTTTTCAGTGGAAAAACCTGAAGACTCTTCAAACGCATATTTTGATTAATGTACAATATAAAGCTAAGTACCAATTTTATTTTAAATTTTGTAGAAGAAGAATCAATATCTATCTTAATTAATTACAATCTTAAACAATGTAAATCAATAATAGATTGAGTATCAATAATGAAATTTTTATGGGTGTAATGATTGATTTAAAAGCACTAGTCTGTCAACAAACTTCTATGCATTTGTTTCACCAACTCATAAAAAGCATTTTATTAATATTTAGATACATTTAAATTAAATAAGGAATAAACCCTGGTAATGTTTTTCAAACTTCATCTTCCAATCTTAGTTACATAACACAAAAGTGTAACATAAATCTTCATTGTTTAATCGAAAAAGACATAAAACTTAATTTCATGACATCTTTTATAGAGCAACAATAATTTTTTTAAAGACATTTTTTGCCATGGAAAAATAATTACCATAGATTACACCTATAGATATATATTTTTAACATCCGCTAACTTCAATAAAAAGATGATAAGCATTAATATTGATTTTAATTAAATGTTTCTTTGAATGTTCTTTGTAGAAAAGATTGTACTTTTTAAGAAAACAAGAATTTTAGAATACTTTTCCGATATCCATATTCAAATTTTCCACAACAAATTCTTGTGCTATTAAACTAATTAAAAAATTTTAAATAATTTTCCAAAATATATTGTAAATAAATTTTAATTAATCAAGATTCATGCAAGGGTATAAATTTAAACGTAAAGGATCCTTCTATATTTTAATGTGAATTTAATTAATTCTGGACGAATTGCGAAAATAATAAGAATTGATAATGTTAAAAATTTCATCAAATGTGAAAGCAGATTTTTAATTTTTATTCAGTTATTCTCAACACATTTTAATGAAATTTCAAGAGAAAATTTAAAACTAAATATACAGAAAATACCAAATTCATACAGAAATGAAACATTTTTATGTTAAAATATATTATACTACAAATAAAATTAACAAAGAGAGTAAATTAAACAATATCCTTTGAATTTATTTTGAAATATTAAATTTTTCTTAGGGATCTCCAAAATTATTTTTAATTTATAGAATTTTACAGGATGATATTAATACCTATTAAGTATTTTTATATAATAAACTGAGTAAATTAAGGCAATTACAAAAATTGTTTTTTTATTTGGTTGTAAGGGAAACAATCCTTTTGTTTTCGTTCTCAACAAAATTAAATGACCATTTTAATTATTAACCAATAATTGTTATTTACAAAGCACGCAAGTACATAAAACAAATTTTATATATTTACGTGCTTCCTTTAAAGCCAACTTTCGAAATAAAGTGTTAAAAGTAATACAAAGAAATTTTTGCTGATAAAAATTAATTAAATAATTATTTGAAAATTTATCCATTATTACCAATAGTAAACAAAATAAAGTAAGAAATAAATCATGATACAAAGCAACGAAATGTTGAATATTTTTCTACTTCTTTATTGTGCATTTTTTCAGAACTACTTTATTTATTTTTTACTTGAAATGTAATAGGTTATTAATATAATGATACGGTATTGATTATATAAAAATGATTCACTTGAAATATATTGTCGTTTGTAAATAATATTTAGCAGCATCAAATTTATTTGCTGTTTTTGTATATAGAATAAATATGTTGCTAAAAATGAATATTTTAATTTTAACGTAGTTTCTTTTAATTGTAAAGTAGATAAAATTTAAAATAATATGTAATAAGAATAGTCTGGAAACGTTACTTAATTCAATACTAAAATTTCTAATTTTCTTACAAAATGTTTTTGGTTGATACTGATATATTACACAAATCTATTAAATTTTATAATCTATGACTTACTCAGGTTAAAAAATAAAAATATAATAGCGCTATATGTATCTATTTGTGTGTATATATATATAATAACAATATGTTGTAGCTGTTGTAAAAGCTAACTGTAATGAGAAAATAAAAAATGAAAAAAGGAATAAGTAATCTTAGTAATAGTATGTAAGTATGCATAAGCATAGATATGTTTAGTTACCGTAAAACTGACCTTAAAATATGCATATAAGATAGTTTATATATCAGTAACACTAATGTTTAAGTTAGCAACAGAAACTTAATGTGAAATTTCGCAAGTATTTATTGATTGTACGAAAATCATTCATTTAAAATGTTATAAATCATTTATTCATTTAAAATAAATCTTATTTTCTTAACTATATTTGTATCTTCCAGTCTTTAACAGAAAAGAGAGAAATTTCATTAGTTATATTATTTCAAACATGTACTTGATACTTTCTTATACACAATGAGAAAACATTTTACTTTAATTTTCGAGACCGATTTACAACAAAAATAAAAATAAAAACACGTGCGACGTTACATAAAGGGTGTCATTTAAACTTACGAAACCAATCTCGCTGCTTTCAGTACCATTTTTATTTTGCTGATAAGAAACTGCAAAGAATATAGTTAACAAGATTCACTCACACACTGAAGCAATTTAATGAGAAATTCTCTCTATTTGACTGATAAAACGAAAAATTAAATTGAATTTCATCATCTACATGCGATTCAAATGCAAAAGATACGAAACTCGTTTGTAAAATTGCTATCTTCCAATTTATTCAGAAGAGATTTAATTTCATTCTTATACATTAAAGAAAAGTAAATATAACTTGCTTACAGCAAATGCAAAAAATTTGCACACTTAAATTTTGTCCTATCTTAAATATTGTTTTTTAGTGGGTACTTTTTATAAATGAAAGATAGGCAGTATAAATGCAATACACAATATCCTGGGGAATAGTCAGTTGGAATATTGAAATTATTGTAAATTGCCTTCTTTCGCAACAAATTTTGTGAATTTCTAGAATATTTCTTGTTGGTTATTTTAATGTGATTGAATGGTATGCTAATATGATTTCATATTTTATAACTAGACAGAAATATTGAAAATTGTACATTAATCAATATTTTCTGATATTGATAAATGTACAATTGGGACTACGGTTAGAAATAACTTAGATTATGTTTAAAAGTTATAAAATTTTAATAAATTAAAATGCGTATGAAACCTCAGTGAGATATAGAATGTGTTCTCCTTGAATATTTATAATGCTTTTAGTTAAAATGAAATACATAATAAAATATTTCTGTATGATTTGCTTAGTGTAAAAATAGTTAAATAAGTTTTCAAAATCTTATTACGAAATATCTATTCGAAAAATACCATATAGCAATCAAACGATTTCAATGATAACGCATATATTTATTATTTGTAAAAACAAATCAAAATCTTAAAAATTCTTTTGAAAAAATAAATGAAAATTTATCTATATTTGTGAGTAAATGAGTTTTCATTTAAGACGTAAAATATTATATAAAAATGGAAATATTTCATGAAAATTACATTTCATTTCGCTTAACTTCATTTGGTGATACATTAAATTACCGGAAATCATTTTTCTGACTTTTTTCTTTACAATTCTTATTTAGTAAGTTTTACTGTTTGGTTCAAACTATTTCAAAACTAAAATTTTCAATTAAAAGGAATTTTTTAATTTACATACTACTTTACTAAATATATTGATAAATAAAATATTTATGAAACTATATTTATCTGAATCGTAAAAGACATTAGAAAGCTCGAAAATATTATATTGCAAAAAAACATTTAAATAAAACGTTTCAAATTTTTAATTTAGATTTATTTTATGATTAAATTAAAACTTCACAATAGAAAACTTATTATAAACATAATATGTTTAATGGAAAATGTAAGAAATTTTATTCACTGATGATTTATTACTGTAAAATTTAGATTCAATAGAAATGATAGATAAAAGAAAAAATTCAGGAATTATTGTTCTTTAAAACGCGAGCAAATTTATACAATTTAAACTTGTTTCCAACTATATTTTTCTTGGTTCATCTTACAATTAAATTCTTACCCAGGGTATTGAGTATTTTAAATAGCAAAGGGAATTGCTATTTAAAATACTCAATTAATTTGTAGCAAAATGACAGTATTTGACAAAATGTACTGGATGCTGGCTTTTAAGAATTTTTACTTGTTTGCTTGTATTTTATAAATTGTAATGCAAGTGGCTTATACTAGCTGAATAGATTATAAGCAGAAAATTAAATAGACATGATAAAAATAATAACTTTTTAGAATTAGCAATACTTTAATATGCAGTTTTCCATAAATTATACTCAAGAAACAATTTTGAGATGCATGTGATTATTTTTTTAATAAAGTAAGTTGGTTGCCAAATCATGTCAATTCTCTCTACATTTGTTCCACAGGAGAACTCCTGTATTTGTATTCAATTTTGAATTTAAATAAATAAAATAATACTATATTTTTATTTTAATGACTCATTTATTTCTTGTTTACTGTATACAATTCTTCATAATATGGCATTTATTATTTTGATAACTGAAAATAACCCCCACTTTCTTTATTTTCAGAATATGTCAACATTCAAAATTACATATTCTATATTGCAATATTTTCAATACTAAAGTTTCATACAATTATGTATGGCGTTTTTTACGTACTAAAATTGCATTTTTCTTATTGCACTCAAATAAACTAGTCAATATATTGTGGTATATAAATTTTTCATCCTATTTATAACTCTTTTTACTGTATCTTCTTTATTTATTTATTTACAGATAGTATATATTATATGATCTTTATCATATTTTCGTTTCCTTTCGAATTTAATTCAGCACTAGTGTTGTCACCTATTTTTTTGACAAAAGAATATATTATCCCAATAGACTATATGCCTGTCAACATATCATCACTGCATTCAATTTCGATATATTTTTTAATATTTGATGCAGTGTACGTCCTTATTTATTATTTTTATATATAATTTTAAATTCTTGTAGGTTACATTTGTTGTATTATTGCAGTTGTATTTTGTATCAGTATTATTTTGCATTTGTTGTTTTAAATTCTATAATATCCATTCAATTTCATACAGGCCTTATTGAAATTAAAGAGAGTTTTATTGTTTAGTTACTACGTTACAATGTAGAAAGGTACATTATGTAATTATTATGATAAATGAATAGCAGAAAAATATATATTCAGAATCCAGACTAACAATTTTTGCTGCAGAGTTGATATTTAAAGGTTAGGTTTTAATAGCATAAAAATAAATTTTTATTTTTTATTTTAAATAAAATAAAGAAATTTTGGCAATAAAATTGCCAAATTAAAAAACTATAATAAAACAAATAAGTTCCAAAGTCACTAATTGAGTTTGTTAATAAATTTAAGATTATTGTGGATTCATAATTTTGTAACAAAATAAGATTGCTTTATTTTAATACTTTTTATTATGGTGTAAGACCTTGTTCCTTAATGAATCATGATTTTTACATGTATCAAAGATAAGGTAGTATGTAATTTGATTACTAACAATATTTAAGTACCAAAGATTTTTAAATATACTTTATTGAGTGAAGGAAATTTATTCTTTCTTGCAGTAGTTTTTATTTATTTTCACAACTACTGTAATTTTTTGATAAATGATAATCTGATACCAATGTCACATTTGGTCTTTCCGGTTTAAAAGCAGTTTTTATATGATGAAAAAAAGTAACTTTTTTACGAAGAAGTGGTGTTAATCTGCTTCTTTGAAAAGAAATCTTATTTTTGCCAAAGAATACCATTTTTCCAAAGAATACCAGTTCATGATCAAAAATAATTGTAATATTTTGGCGTCTGAAAAAATATTTTATCACTATTTTTGTCACTTTAAATTAGTTTTTTTTTTACCACTATAATCTTAAATTCGCTTATAATTTATCCCTTTGGTAATTAAAATTTAGTGCTTAAGTGCTATTTTTCCCACTTTCTCATTGATTTTTATTAATCTTTTTTATTCTTATGTCATTGTTAGTATGCTGCGTATTTTTATAAAATTTCATAAGCATATAAATAATTATCTTTTAAAAAATATTAAACTTTGAACACTAAGAATCTCACAGATAACTATTTTTTGATATCATGTTTTTCATGAATTTTCTATAAATTTTGTACCATCAATTCAATGCGATATAATGTTGTTAAATCAAAATTATACACCATTTATTGAATCATTCAGAAATATCTGCATAATTTACCTGACTAGGGCTGAAAATCTGGACATAAATTTTACAGTCTTGCTGTATAGAGTACATTTTTATCAGATGATCTCTTTAATGTCTTCCAAATTTTCTTTTTTAAGATATTGTTAATAGGACAAGCTAACTTTGAAAAGTCAACCTGGGTAACATTGCTCTGTAAATGCTCAAAACCTTTTAAAACAAATTTGAGCTTTTGGCACTCTACTATATAGTGTCAAACAATGTAACACAATATAATATTTGAAAATATTTATTCGCTTGTAAAATTATTAGTAATGAAACTAAAAATTGTATTTCATTAATTTAAATCTTTTTATGCATATTGTTAAATTTGTTAACGACAAAAACTTTAGTAAAACTGAAAATACAATGAAAATCGGATTCCTTTCACGATGAAATTTATGTCACAAAAAACTGAATCTATGTAAATTGATTGACATGAATAATATTAACGAATTCGGTTAAGCTT
This sequence comes from Latrodectus geometricus, assembly GCA_026290005.1. Taxonomy (NCBI): domain Eukaryota; kingdom Metazoa; phylum Arthropoda; class Arachnida; order Araneae; family Theridiidae; genus Latrodectus; species Latrodectus geometricus. The sequence goes on from JAPDSC010150486.1 coordinate 59,415, forward strand.
GAGAAAATTGAGCCCACTTTTATGGGACTTGAAATAAGTAGTCTCATGCAGTTTTTCAAAAATAATATAATAATAGATATGAAAGAAATATACTGGCAGGAAATGTCATTTTATAGAAAATCGAGATCTAGAAGATACCAACTCAAAGTATTTTAGATACCTAAAGAAAGTTAAATCACCAAAAAATTGTCGATCAATATTCCTACTTTTAAAATTTTAAGGTCATCTCTATGTTTGTTGATACATGACACCTTAAACCACAAATTACACTTTGATTTGTTGTGAGCATTTATAAGTTTGAAATAGAACATGCTATTCTTAAACTTATCAAATGTATTATTTCTAGAAAATGGAAAATAGAAAAAATAGCCCAGCAAAATGCCGAATTTTTCAGGATACTAGCAGTTATCGATTCATAACTTAGAGGACATTACATTAGAAATAGCAGTTCAAGTTTAAGATGAAAATTAAATTTATTTCTGTTTACTTTGCTATAATGAGTGTCGATAATGAGTAAAATTAAGGCAAGATGAAATCTAAAGCAAATCTGCTTGTACATTTTTAGAACAAAGTGAACTTCAGAAGAAAACCAGGTGGAACATGGTATTTCTTCTGTGTAAGCCAAGAGATGGGCATTAAAGGAACAGTGATCAATAGATAGACCACTAAAATATTTTAGGGTAATCTTCAATGCTAACTGATATGATCCGCATGCCTAAAATACACTTGTTTAAACTCCAGTCATAATTGATTGTGATAGTGAAACAAAAAATGAAAAGCATTTATGGCCCAGAAAAGTCTGTCATGGATATTATTGAATTCATGTAGTATGTTTGTATCTTTAGAGAAGCAGAAGTATGGAGAAGTACTTGTTCTAAAGATATACTAATATACTAAGTGCTGAATATCTATTATATTTCTGCATATATGTTTTTCATGTCATCTTATGCAACAATAAACTTCACAGTCATAATGCTAAAGAGAACAAAATCAATTCCACAATTCTTTAATCACAAAAAGACATTAATTTTAATTCCATTGTTGAAAATATGTTTTTGTTAAAAACGATTGTTTTCAAATTCACGTGAAAGAAACTTAAGCAGTATACAAATCCTAGATTTATAAATAAATCGTCTTCGAATGTAGCGTGATTAACTTCTTAAGAATCTAATTCAAGCATATTATATATTAAATCCACCTGTTTATACTTGAATTATATTTTCTGTGAATTTTGCATCTTAATTCAAAGTGTTCTAATCCCTCTTATTATTAATTTTTGAGCACATCAAATTTTATCTCTTTTCAGTATTTGCAAATTTTAATCTTTATTTTTATCTTTCTTTATTTATTCTTTTTCTCTTAATTTAATTAATCGTTTTATATTTTAATCTGTATTAATATTTATTTTGTATATTTAAAAATTTAAAAAGGTGTTGATTAAACCGTAAAATTCTAAACTTTGTACGTAAACAAGGCAACATTAAAGAAAATTTGGCTCTCTATTACTTTAATCAAATATGCGAATTTCAAAAGAACTTCATTAATACCTTCAATCTCTAAAGGATAGAGTTTTATAACTATTGGTAAAATAATTGAAGCATGGTATATCAGGCAATTAATTCTGTGCTTGAAATCTCCTTGTGGGTTTAATCGATAAAATTAATGTTATGACTTAGATACATTCTAACAATCGAAATTTAGAATTATTATGGATAGTTATAAAACTTTTTCCACATCAGAGTATTTTAATAAAACATCGAAGGAGATAGCTTATATTAGAAAAGAAAGTGCATTTAAGAGAGATTTAAACTAACTTCAGTTGAGAAGGAGAAGTTTAATTTATGAAACCGTATATTAGAATGTTGTTTTTAGTAAATTAAATTTTACAAATAATCTTGTAAAAAATTTTAAAAAATGTCTAATTTATATAATCCTCTCAGAACACAAAAAAATTTATATAAAAAATTAACCAAAAATAAAAATTCCTTAAATTTAAGAATTGATTATCACTTCTTAACTAATCTAAGTACTTGCATAAATTAGTTTCTTATTTAACAGAAAAACATTTCTTATTAATGAATAATGGGAACTTTTTTAGCTCTATTATTGTGAAACAAATAATAAAAATTGCTCAATATTTAATGATCAATATTTTAAAGTCGTTTTTATTTACTCGTTACGAAAGGATTGATAGAGAATTTTCTTTAATTTTTCGTATCTCTAAAAAAACGAAAGATTTTTAATTATTTTATTTATAAAACTTTATAATGATATAATGAATTATTACCATGTATTTTAATTTTAAACTCATTTCTGTATAATCAAAAATAATTCCTCTAAGCTCTTATCTTATTGTTTCACAAATTATGAATTTTAACAAATCAATGATACCTTATTAAAATGTCTTATTTACTTCCAAAGTATAAAATGTTTTTTGGTTTTAAAGAAAAACTGTCAACCAAGCAATATTTCATTACCTTATTCAATTAGATTTACGTATCTTTTAAGCTTCAAACAAATGCAAAAAAAAAATCTGCCTCTAGCTATCATTTCATTTCAGTTAATCAGTTAGAGAAAAGAATTTCAAATTTTCTCAAGTTTTCTCCGACAAATAAAATATAAAATTTAAAGCAAAAATTTGATTTAGAAGAAAATAATAAAAACTTTTATTTTTTTCCTAGACATTTCAAAAACGTTCACAATTTTCTGAAGAGAAGCTATTGAAAAATTTTCAAACCCACTGAAAGAATATCTATAAATTTTAATTATGAACAGGTGAAAGAATAAGTTAAAGAACATATATTACGAGATTATTATTATTTGAATGTATTTAATATGAATATTTTAAATTTTTTAATTCGAAATTCATGACATTCAGCTAATTCAAGCTTATTAAAATAAAAATGGTTTTAAATGGTTTTAATGGCTTGACATTATTATAGTTACTGCTCTAATCGAACAGTAACTATTATAATGTCAAAGTTAGCGCAGAAATTTTCTTTCTAGTAACAGTAACTACAAAGAAAATTTCTTCCCTAACTTTGATAAAGTGTAAAAAATTATCTGATTCTATAAAGCTATTTATAAAAGGGCTGAGTTACATAAACCTGGTTCTATAATCTATGATTCTTAAAAGACTTTCTAAAGCTTCAATAGTACATACCTCGTATTATTGCAATCAAGGTACCGTTTTCAGAAATAGTGAGTTATATTCTCACATCACAAGGAGAAAAATCCAGAAAACCATGAGTAAAATATCAGATAACTTTGATAATGTGTAACTAAAATTATTCATAAGTTATTTACATGTGAATGTAGTAAAAAAAAGAAATATAATTCATCTTTCGTTGTTCAACAGTGGCCCGAACATTTGACAGCCTAACATCTCTGTGATTTTATAAGGCTTCTTTAAGCATCGACTGAGTAAGGGAGAACATTTCATAGAGAGTAAACCGTATTTTTACACCTCAAAGAAGGAAACCTGAAAAACTAATAAGAACCCTTTTTTCAACAGACATACCTTTAGAAGCTAAAGTCCAACATTCATAGTGTCTAGGATCAAATCTAACACTTTGCACTCTGTACAGTAAAAATGTACTAGGTCACGGTGAAACTTCATGGTTGAAACTGTTGACAGTCCAAAATTAAGAGACTGAATATTATATAAAATCATTAGCAAGATAAATCCTTTCTTTTACATCAAAAACGGAGTATGCCAGTTTTACAAGAAAAAAATCATTCATTTAACTAAAACTAGAATATTGCGAGCTACTTAATGGCTTAGTATCGAATTTCAAAATAATTTTAAGTTGAGTTATTATTACATATAAATTTTACAATGCACATTAAAAATTATTATATATCTTCATCATTCTCAAAACATTAATGATTTTTAATTACATTCATTTTATGTCATATTTTTGAATTCGCCTAATTTCAAGAACCCTGCTAAAATAACAGAGCTACCCCCTGTTAACAGTAAAAAACAAATCCTTTAAATTAAAAATCATTAAATGTTCCCTTAAACCAATAAATAATATCAAAATCTTGATATACTTAAATAGTAAAAATTTGACTGTTTTTCTTAATATTTATACTATCATATACTTTCTTTACATTATTCCTGAGTAAAGAAAACTGCACCTTAATCTGTAAACATGTTTTGAAGATTCTCAACGTGTCCTTGAGAGAAAAGGCACTTATCCTGAATGAAATAAAGAAGAAAACATCCAATCATCGATAAATCGATTGCTATGAGGAGACTACTGTTTACCTTTCTTTTTCTCTCGGAAGAACAGAGGGGAAAAAACTTATAAAATGGCAAAGCGATGAATGAATTCTTGGGTTCCCCCATAAAGTGTGTTATTTTAGCTGTGGGAATAAAAGTGATCGTTACACCCACATAAGTACCTTTATTTATATTTTTCTTACCATTAAATTCATTTTTCAAAAAATCGATTCTAAAATTATTGAACTTAGATCATTATCTATTTTATGAGATTAGATTTGAACTTAGGTTTTATACGAATTTTTTTATAAAATGTAATACGTTTTAGTTCTTATGTTAATATTTTGAAATCATTTTTAAACTGGACTGATATTAATAAACATTCTGGATAAATTTCAAATTAGCATGTCAGTCATTTGAGGAAAATTGCAATGAATTTGCATATCTTACTAAAAGCTGATTTATTAAAAACTGAAAATGTTATGTAAATGCTAAAATTACGATATTACTATTAGAAAGCATCTGTTTAATTATTTAAATATTTTTCATCAATTTTATTCCATAGACTGCAACAATTCAATCAATGATCTAGTTAAGCATATTAAATGAACTTTTTCTAACAATAACATAAATACTTTACCTTCCACCCAATCTGGTGGTTAGAGTACTTGACTTCGGATGGGGAGGACCTGGGTTCGAATCCCGGCTCGAGCAAGGATGTACTTTTTCTTTCTCTCTGTGTTTCTTGTCCTTTCCTCAGATGATGGATGAATGTTTCCCTCCCTATAAACGGGTTTGTGGTGGTGGGGCGTGGGCGATGCTACTCGTACCTCCGTGATTTGGTTCACTAATGCCCACCGGGTAACGTTAAAATGAGTAGCAGTTTCCGGCCTTGTTGTGGCAAATAAGTTAATTACTCAAAGGTGTCCACCATTAGAAATAAAAAATATATATATATTTTTGAATGAGTCATGGCAATAGTCTACAATTTACTGTATCTTCAAGAATTTTGTTATTTACATTTTCAAAAATACCTTTAGGAATCTACTGAATAGTATTTTGTATTATTTAATTTTATAGTATTGCTTAATAATATGTTTCATTAAAATTCAGCCCAACATCAATGCTTTTTAACTGAAAATACATAATTTTTAATTATATAAAGAATGCAACAAATTTTCCTTAATTAATCATTTATAACATCATTTTAAATATCACTTAAAATAATAATTAAAAGTTTCTTCGTTTTATACTGTGAAATAAAAAAGTAAATATTTTTTTTAAAAAAAAAGCAGCAAAACCTATTTGACAGACAAATTTTTAGTCAATTATTAATAAATACGATGTTTAATCTAAATTTTTTAAGGTATTGAAAGAGTTTTAAAGGTACATCTAGGCGAATTTTGCAAGTATTAAATGCTCCAAGCCACTTGTATCTTGAAACATTCATTTAAAACCCTATCAATCTCTTCTTCGAAATGAAACAAAATACATGTGAGTTCTTTTTTCAGGTTAAAAAAAGCCAAAACTCACAGCTATGTCAGGGGGTAATAAAGGGCATATTAGCACTTATAAATGCTATTTTCCAAGAAATTTGACTGTCATTCGAGTCTATTCAAGGAGAGGATGTATTGTCATAGGAAAAATAGATTTCTAGCATTTACTTTTTGAAGAATTTATAAAAGATGTGTAGTAATGTAATATTAACTTTCTGTCTTTCCAACTTTATGACTTTGATCAATTCTAAACTTCTTCAGAAAATGAAATACAAAACTTTTTCATGTCAAGTTGTCATTTAATCATTGTGGGATTGAGACTACAAATTTTATTATCTCAATAGTTAGCTTCTTCTAAAACGTTTTATTTGTGAGTGCCTCATAAATTTCAGAGTGACCTTCCATTTTATATTAAAAATAATCAATTAAAAACGAATTCATTACTTATGATTAAACTTCTTATTTCAATAAAAAACTCAAATAAATATTAAATATTTGAGAGATGAAACTGATTAATACAAATTACATTAAAAATTTCATTGCATTTTAATACGGATTACTAAATTTTTTGATAGTTTTAAATACAAAACACTGGAAAAAAGTGAAAAATATTTGCCTATTGTGTTGATATTTTTCTTAAACATAAATTAAAGTTTTAATTAAAATAGAAAATATAAATATATTGCAGAAGAAAAACGAGCTTTAAAAAACTTTCATTTACTATAAAATATACTGATTTAAAAACTTTGATTTTGATTTATCTAAAGTAAGCACTTATACATAGAATCTTTTAGCAAGAATTTTTTTAAATAAATTAAAAACTGGTCAGTTATTTTATTTTGCTTATGATATTGAAAAACATCCTTTAAATAATTCTAAATATCAAAAAATTTAGAAAGTACTTAAGATCAAAAATGTTATTAAAAAATCTGCAATAAATTGTATAATATTTAAATAATTTTATACAATTTGCATATAGGTTTGCATCAATCAAATTATTATTAAATTTTATAAAACGAAGAAATTTATCCTATAAATTTATCCTAGTAATCAAATAAATGATTATCATTTCAAAATTTAATATTGAGATATATGTATATAGAAGTTATTAATAAATGTGTGTGTTAAATATTAAGAATTCAATAGCTGAACGCACAAAAAATATATAGTGTAAACTAAGAAATTTTAGCGCTTAGATAAAAAATGTTATGTAACTAAACATTTAGCAAACATAAACATTTATACATGAAACATGTACAACAACAATATTCAATAATTAAAACTTTTACCTTGTTTTGATTCAATTTATTCCTTCATTTTCTGTTAATTTGGAGCACTGTGACTGTAAATATTTTCTAACTCTCATGAAAACATCAGAAAGAGTGATCAATTAAATTTTTCTCTAATATCATGCTGATTCTGAATGAATTTGGTTTAACAAACTGTTTTAACCAATGATAGTTATAATCATTGTCTAAAAGAGTTTTCGCATTTAAAATTTTAATATTTTTTTTATTTATTTATTTATTTTTTTTTTTTTTTTATTTTTTTACTGAAAGTTTTGTTTAACTTTCCTCGAACTTTATACCTTTGCTGTCATATATATTGTGGATAATATCATTAAACACAATTCATCTACATAATGTTTTCCAATCCTAATATGCTTGATTCTTTCTAAATTCAAAAGCTGCTCAAAAGTTTTGATTTTTATCTTCAATAAACTTTCTGACTAATAGTAAAAATTAAATCAAATAATAATAGATTATGATACCTAATAAATAACTCTTGAATGTTTTCTTCTCGGTAATAATTCTATATCTTCTTAGTAAAAAATATTTAAAATTAATGTTTATTTGATTAATTAAGAGTGCATATTATGATTCTAAAACAAGAAAACAAATGAGATAACTTTTCATCATAATATTCATAATGCTAATTTGTCGTTCGAAAAGAATAAGAAAAAATTTATCTCATCTTTTTTTGGAATTAACTTAAAGAACGAGTTCTTAAATTTCAATCCTGTTTTCTATAGCAGTACTTTGAAGTAATACCTTTTTTCAGTTGAAGTTTTAGCCCCTAATTTGAGTCTCTTAAGTTAATCTCTTTCTTTTCCTTCGCGGATTCATTTTTTCCTTCAATCTCAATTTTCGTTCTTTTCTTCCCACTCTCATTCTTTCACTGATTATTCTTTTCTATCTTTTACTATAATACTTAACAATTAATAAACAAATTTCTTGGAATAACCTACACTCTTCACTATGAAAGTACAAAGCTGTGTGACTTTAATATTAAGTATAACAATTGGCCCTAATTCCTATGTTGACTAAACTAAATCGTTTTGTTTACTTTTACCTAGGCACTGTCGTAGTGCAAACGACATAAAAGGAGCCGCAGAGGAAACAGATGT
>JAPDSC010150486.1:82545-97574 GCA_026290005.1 Latrodectus geometricus
TTTTTTTTTTTTAGGAAAATTAGATAAAATACCATTTTTTTCTGTTACCGAAAACAAATATATAAACATATACGTTATTTCTGCCATTGGTTGACCGCCTTCGATTTTTGAAACTAAAATGTTTGTACAAATAACAATTGTACTAAGTGTTTTTGGGTATGTAAAGTTTTTCTTCACATACACAAAAAATATTTTTAATACAATAGGAAAAATGATTCATCAATGTCTTCATTCTTTAATAAAATTAGAATGGCATCCATTGAATCGTAAATAAAGTAAGGTATCCTAAGAATTGCATATACCTTATAAATATAACTAACTACATCGTTTCCTATTTTTTCAAACTCCAAATTACAGAAATGTATGAATTGCATAGTAAAGTTTATAACTATCCAACATTTACCGATTCAAATTTTGAATACATTCAATAGATTTTGTCAATTTATTTCAATTCATCAAAAATCTAATTAAAATAAGAGTTTAAGATTAAAATCTAAACAACATAAATTTACTGAAACACTTGAAGATAAAATATACATAAAGTAGATAAAAAATTTAGGTTTTAAATTTCTACATCTCATGTTTTTAATCCACAGAGCTTAAAAGTAAAATATTCAAATATTCATATATTCAAATAAAAATCCTCAAACTTGCTACATTGAATTATAACATCGGAAGAAAAACCAGAAACTTGACTCAAGGCTATTTAAAATGTAAATTCTTATCAGAATCCGGCCACGCGATTTTATTAGGTGTAAGTGGCTATGCCTCAATAAAAATTCAATAATGTTTTTACAATTTATTCTGTTCTTAAATTCTATGTATATCAAAATATTTACTAGTTAAAAATACTTAAAATTTATTTTTCTTTTTAAATAACTTTGATAATCTGGGAATATAGTTAAATTTTATAAAATTTTCTCTAAAAATAACTTGAATTAATCATTTTAAAATGTTATAAAATTCCCATCTGAGGAATAATAATAAATGCAAAATGCTTATAAGTTAATAAGTTTTATAAATGTGTATATAAGCTCTGATAGTAATTTATAAATACAAAATATAATCAATTTTAAAATTCAACTTAAGGATTTTATTTTCTTACATTTAATGAAGAAAAACATATATATGATATCTTAGACTTATATTATATTTTAAAAATAGCATTTTTCTACCAATTCAAATTTAAAATGAATTTTAAACCTTACACGTAACATAATGTAAAAGGTAGTTCTACACCATAATTAGGAAAATTCTACACGTTTATTCTTTGGTTAAGGTATAATAACCAATAATTTTGTTTTCCATTCATAATAACTCATAAATCATATTGTTTTATATTTAAAACTAATTTCTGTATTAGTAAATAAAAAATTTCTCTATAAATTTTTTTATTTGAAATCACTTTTTTTGTTGTTTTTTTTTATTATATAGAGATAAATCAAGTAGAATGAAAAGTGGATTCATAAACATCATAAAAATCTACACTTGGAGTAGAAAACGAACCCACGTATTAAACCGAACGCCAGAACACTAACCAATACTGTTGCCAGCTTGTTGTAAATGTATTTAATAACTAGGATGTAAATGTATTAAAATGCCGACCAACCTGCCTAGTAATTAGTGTAACTGATTACGGATGGGGAGGACCTGGGTTCGAATCCCGGCTCGGGCATGAATGTACTTTCTCTCTATGTTTCTTGTCCTTTCCTCAGATGATGGATGAATGTGGCCCACCCTATAAACAGATTTGTGGTGGTGTGGCGTGGGTGATGCTACTCGTACTTCTGTGACTTGGTTCACAGGTGTCCACCGGGTAACGATAAAATGAGTAGCAATTTCCGGCCTTGTTGCGGCTAATGAGCTAATGTACTATACTTGTTCAATGGTGCCCGCCATTAGAAACGAAAAAAAATGTATTAAAATAAATTTGTTTGCAAGATTAGAAATCTTTCCTTACCAGTGAAGTAAAAAAAGTAAATTATTTTGTCAAAAATTATTTTATCCCAAATGTTAAATAGGTCCTATCTTTATTTCACAAATAACTCAGCCATTTTTGTATCAACAAATAACAATTCGCAAAAAAGAAAAATAAATAAATTCGTGAATTTAAATTTTATTTACTTTTTTCCCATTTTAGCGTTTAAAGTATTATAATACGAGTTAAAGTAATATAGTATAAGAATAAATGTACTTTAGCTTTTAATTTATATTCTCGTCTCTGTTGAATAGAATATTTATTTAAAAAGTAATAAAAATTCTATATGAATTTCCATTAAAATTTCTTTTTTATTAAGATATAAGAGAAGTTAATATAATAAATAATTTAGTTAAATAATGAAAAGTTAAAAACAAACAAAGGAATTTGCAATAAACACTTAATTCACTAATGAAAAATAAAGCTAAAATTATTCAGATTAGATTTTTTCTGAATAATTTTAGTTTTATTTTTACCGTAATAGTATTTTTAATTTGCCGCAGATGATTTTCATTCAATATTAATTTACAATAAATTCTATAAATAATAATCCAAAATTTCAACCCTAATTTTCATTACATAAAAATTAATATATATTAATATAATCAGAATTTAATAAATGAGATAAGTTTTGTCAATGCAAACTGAACAATTGATTGTATGTAACATTAAATTATATTAACAACCCACATAGGAGCGAATTTTTTCAACTTCAAAGAGAACGAATTTTTCTACAAATTGGATTACCGAAAGTAGCAAAATATTCTTTGCTGTATGGGATCTGTAATTTTCAAATCGAATCGAATATACTTTAAACAGTCGAATATCATTGAATTAGTCTTTCTCTGTAAAACATTTATCACAGTCGCAAGGCAAGATCAAAAAAAATTTCCAACCACTTAAATCCTGCTGATCTCCCTTTGATTACAGAAACTTAACAAAAGAATTATACAAATTCCTAGGATTGTAAGCTAGTTTAATTGCTTTGTCAAGTCCTTAATGGAGTTATGAATAATTTCCTCTTTTGTATTATAACAGCAAAATAACTTTCCGTAAAAATATATTGTTTTGTACAAAATTATGAACGGAAAATATCTTAGAAATGAGAGATCTTTTTCTAAACTGATAAAAACTTACTTAACATAACGTCAAAAGCAGGCACCAATTCAAATATGAATAAATATCGAATTTAAATTTCATATTCCAGAAAATAATAGTTATTTTAAAATTTTAACTAATGTTTTGCATCTATTGTAAGGTAGCAAATTGAAATAAATAAATAATATATTATTAAATAAATGTAAAATTCACTAAATCAATTTGTTATTCACTAGAGACAGCATATTAATCTTCTAGATTCTAGTTTGTCAATCATTGAATTACAGTTCTTAGTCTAGTTATTATTTTTAGTTATATTGCATTCTATTATCTATAATTTCATTCATTACCTCAATCATTGTTAAACATCATTAACGGTAATTATATTATAAATATTAACACAATACAAGTTATATATTGCACACAGAAAATGAATTATTTTTTATATATTTGGTAATAATTTGAAATTCAAATATATAATTTTTATAAAAGAAAGCTACCAAATATTACTTAATTATATTTGTTAAATAATGTTACAACAGATAAGAAACTTGTTTTGTTAGGACATTGTTTTCGTTACCGGAAAATAGTGAGTTCGAATCCCGGCTTATCCGAAGATCCATCGTGTTTTTCTGCATAAGTATTTCCTTTTATCATGGAAATGCTATGCAGAAAAACATTGCTTTCAGACTAAATTTGAATGAGTGATAAAAATGCTCCATTTTGCTGGACTATTCTCATGTTCCTATGCTTGAAATATCAGGAATTCATTTTTAAAAATACCCATGATTTATAATACAATTATAATCTTAATACTTTATATTTTGAATAAAATATTCATGTAGTAATTTTATAATTTTATTAGGAATTTTATCAATACTGATAAATGTCTGCAAACCAAACAAAAATCAAGTGATTATCAGTACTCGATATGTGTCAGATTTATCTAACTCGTTTTGATCTCAAATAAATATTGTTAGGTATTTAATTAAGTGAAACTATTTGATTTCAATTAGTTTGGATTCACCAATAAATTTTCAAAATATAGTTTTAATCTTTAAAGATTTGTTAGATTTTAGGCTGTGAAAGGTTAAAAATTCACTCCATTTAATTGTTATTCCATTCGATATATTTTAAGCGTGAACTTAATAGCTTAAACATAATTAATAGTCTTGTCTGAAATAATAATTTATAATTTACTTTTGATTACATAAAAACATATTTTGCTCTACAATATTTGTTACATATATGCAATTGTAAATAATATTCAATTTATGAAATTATTACAGCAAAAGAAGAAATTCAAGTGCCAAATAAAAAGATTACAAGATATTTTATAAAAAAAATAATTAACAAAATATATTGTTGAATTTCAAAGAAGGAAAAGAAGCCCCCGCATTTAATTTGTTACGCATAAAACCCTTTAATTGACAGACTTACCAATAAAAACTGTCAACTAGAAATTCTGTAAATAAACGAATAGTTTTCAATTAGTTGTTTGCACATTTTGTTTCAACTTAAAGAAAAAAAAATTAACAAATACAGAACACTTGGTCTTTCAGTAAAGTGAAGGAAAAACAATTATCGTGTCTGTAGAGAAATGTTCCTTGGAAATACGTTTAACACAATGCTCGTATTGCTTTTCGAGGAGTTTCAAATGCTCGTAAGAAAATCTCATTACAGCCTTGTGATTCCAAAAGAGTATCACTTCGTAGTTATTTGTGAAAAGATTAAACCAAGCCTTATCCAGACAATTTATATCCCTGATGGTAAAGTATTTCAAATGTTTTAGTAGTTCATTAATCGGTATAAAATTCGTAACATGAATAATAAACATTTAAGAACATGCTCTCAGTATTATCAACTTGGAAAAATATCTGCTTCAGAACTAGTCTGAATAATGTATTATTTAGAATGTATTATTCTCATGTAAATTCTTATATCCCATATAAAACTATGATAGAAAAGCTTTATACAGACTGAAAAATAAATTTAAAAAACTTTAAATTAACTTCGGTTATCTGTGTAAAGCTAGCATACATGTTGTTTTAAATTTACCATTTATTTTTTATTATTTCAAATTCCCATAGATGGCAGTTTTAAATTGTTGTTGCGTAACTTATGTGTATTTTTCTTTCGTAGTTAAAATTATAATGATATTTCTTTTAATATATTAGTAGTATTAGTTTCAAAAACGGATGTGATGCATTTTGTATATGTACTTAACATTTCAAATAAAAATTTTATTCTTAAAATCTAAGTTCCCATATCATTGTATTTATTCATTTATATGCTTAAAGAAATATAATCTTGTATTAATTACATCAATTCCTTAAAAGTTTTTCGCATTCATGCTATAAACTTTCAAGAAATATTTTCTTTATGGTTTTTTTTTTTAAATTGTTTTTCTACTTAAAATTTTCAGATGAGTTATTAAAATTCAATTTTGTTGTAACAATATCTTAAATCTAAATCATTAATTTAAAATTATTAACTTGTATTACCAAAATAAGAAAATTAACAAATTCACTAATGAAACGAAGTATTATAATAATGTTTATGCCTATATAAATGAAACTTTCTTTATCTGTTGAACTAAATACCGATATAGCAATACATTGATTAAAAAGCCGAACGTATAATAATTGAACGAACATTTGTAAATGAAAGAAAATAATCCATTTCAAAAAAAATGAAATGAATATGCTGTGATATAAGAAACTAGTGATGGCTTCAGTCATTAATGTATGAAAAACATTGTATAGTTATAATCACAAATATTAATATATTAACAATTAAAATTCCTTTGAGATTATTGTATATTATTAATTCATTTTTTGATAAGAGTATAATTTAAAGAATTGAATGATTTTATTTGATATGTTTTAATGTGTGTAATTTACATGGTCGTATTATTATAGAAGGAAATATTGGTTTGACAGAGCTTGAGTTATATAATAAAACATACTGAATAAATTGTTTCTTTTAAAGTTATACAATTTTTTAATGAAATGAACAACATCTGAATTAAAATTTTTAAATTATTCTCATTAACTCCATCAAATGGCTTGAAAGAAACAAAATAAGATATAAAAGAAATAAAGCTACATGAACTAGTTAAGATGATTGGAATGAAAGAAATTATTCTTTAAAAATATGCAAATGCTTAACAGGACAAGTGATATATATAGATATAATATATATATTAGTGTATTTTTTCTTTATTCCTTAGAATATTTACACAAGAGGCTTAGAAAATTAGAAATTCGAATCGTTTTCCCTTTGTCTCCAGATGAGAAAAAACAAGTTTTATTTCTTTTTCTTCTTTACTTTTTTTTTCTTTCCTCGTAGTTTTCCTGTTTTTAAATCAAATTTTACTTATTATATTATCAGTTTAATTAATTTCATTTGTTTCCCTGTGTTTTCTTTTGTTCTTATTAGAAAATTATTTATTAATTTCTTAAAAATATTTTTACAGTGTAATTCAAGTTACTTTATTTTCTCAATTTTTGTACTAAAAATTTCCTATAACATTTCTTAATTCAGTTTTTATTTAATTTTTTTATAACCTACACGAGCACACACACCTTGCTTATATATATATTAAGTATGTGTTTGTATAAATATAGGGCTCTATAAATTTCATTTTTACAACTAGTACAAGAATAGGTTGAAATCAATCTGATTATATTTTCTCCCCCGCTTACCCAATGCGTGCTTATATATAATTCACTCTGTACAATTATTAAACCTATGAAAAATGAATATGCTATATGTTGATATCTATTAATATAAAACACACACTTAAAATTTCGAAGCGAACAAATGTGTATTTTTTCAAAACTTTCTTTTTTTTTTTTTTTTTTAAATCTGGAAATATATTTAGATTGGAAACATTTATCGCTTGCTTTTTTTTTAAGCTAATGGATTAATTGAACTAATAACTAATACACATAAAAAATAACTAAATGATTAAATTCGGCTATCATTGGAATCATATATGGTTAACATACCTGACTACAGATGGGTGGGACCTGGGTTCGAATTCTGGCTCGGGCATGGATGTGGTTTCTCTCTCTCTTTCTTGTCTTTGTCCTTTCTTTGTGTGTGAATGGTTGCCTGCTCTATAAACGGGCACCTATGGCATGTGTGTACTGAGGAAGTCGGACTCCACACCAAATATGGTTCAGTTGGAAAAGTGGAGCAGCGCATCCCATATTGCCAGCCTGGCTGGCACACGACAACAACAAAAACAACAACATTGGAATCATGTATCATTTGGAATTTCTATTTATGAAGCAACATCTTGAAATTGTCCATAAAAGGAATAAAATTAAGTAGATAATTAATCAATCCGTAAAGTTAATAATAGCAACAAATATTGTGAATTCAAAGTTAAAATGGAAAACAATACTGCATGGTAAATATTTCGTAAGAGTGAATTGAAAGCTATAATACAGCCTCAGAAGCATTAGCATCATCATTGCTTTTTGTTAGACGTTTCTAGGATCACAGGTAAAATTAACATCTTAAAGTTTTTTGAAAAACCAATTGAAGCTTTTTAAATATAATATATTTCTTCTTCGCTGTTCAACTCTGCTTAGGATTAAACACCGGATATTTCATTTCAAATAAAACACAATTATTTCTAGACCATAGCAAGGATATGTTGAAACCAGTAAAACTATATTGAATACTAAAATTTTGAAATCTTTCACAAAAATGTATTATAGTAGTCTATTGATGCACCTTGAGTGCCCACAAAAGTGCATCAATAGACTACTATAAAATTTGTTGGTGATACATACGATTATGTTCCAATATTAGAGTAGTCAGTTTTATGAAAAAACTCATACTTATCTTTATTAACACGTGTTAAGTAAAACATAGCTCATAAAATTATTTTAAAAAAATACGATAATAATTTATTTTAAATAAATAATGAAATTCTTGTAGGGAAGGATATGATTTTAAAATCTTGCATATATATATATATATATATATATATATATAGTGACGCTTTAAGGAAACATTATTTGATGCGTCATAAAAAAGATTTTATTCTCAGTTGAAAATATGTATATTTTCTCTTAATGATGCAAATAGTAATCTTTACATATAGAAATTGAAAGTTTTTAATTGATTTTAATATTTATCATATTAAAATTAATTAATCATTTTTCTATACATACTATATATACCACCGAAATAAGCTAAAGTAGCTAGTAGTGTTTTGTTCTTAGATTTTTTGCGACTTTTATCACTAGTTTCTTCTTTTGATCAATTCATTTCTAAGTTATTGCAGTTAATAATTGGAGAATCATTTACAATATATAAATAAGACATTCATACTTTTTAAAGTAGTAAATGATTTAGTCAAATTTGAAAAAAATTACAGGGGATGCTTTCCAAAATATTGAACTCCAAGTGTTTATTTTCCTTTCCAAATATCATCAATAATTTTTTTCCGGGATGTATGAGAAGGAAAATGAAATAGAACTTGATGCCGTAAACATGTTTTGAAAGGTTTACATTTATCCTTAAGAAAAAAACTCAAAATGAATGAAACGGAGAAGTTATCCGTTTATCGGTAAATCGATATCTGTAAGAAGACCCTGTTCTTATGTCAAGAAAAACTTAAA
Source organism: Latrodectus geometricus (assembly GCA_026290005.1). NCBI lineage: Eukaryota > Metazoa > Arthropoda > Arachnida > Araneae > Theridiidae > Latrodectus > Latrodectus geometricus. Next base: position 91,264 of record JAPDSC010150486.1, read on the forward strand.
ATGACATTGTATCTCGTATGATGACTCACTCTTTGAGTTTAATGTGAACTGCGATGTATTGGAACAGTTATATTTAGTGACGGAGAATGAATCGATGGTTCAGATATCACCTTTTCTGATCTTTTTTATCGTTGTTCATTCATTTTAAGAAAACAATCGATATTTAGAACCTAAGGCTGGGTTGCTAAATCATATTTGACAGTTTTTCATTCAATATGTTAGTTGCAATTATAAACATATTTGACTTTTTCTAATAGCATATCCTTTGAACTTTTTATACCCCAAATAAAGTAATATTTGATTACTAATATGATTTTCTCTATAATTTTTTATATTGATCTAATCTTCAAAATAATTTTAGTTGTTTTCGGCTAATAAAAGTAGTTTTGAATTTATTTAAAAAATAACTCTTTAAAGTTGAAAATATTGATCTTTTATTTTTATACTTGAACTAAAAGTTTCATAATAGAATTATAAGCGGAATGCTAAGATTTGAAAATAATTTGATAAGTCAATAAGCTTTATGATTCAATAATGGACTAAGTTGAGAATAGAATTTTAGTTATTAGAAAGCGTCTGAAAATATATTATGCTTAAAATCATGAACATGTTTTAAAATAAATCAAGCTAACATTATATATAAATTTTAATTTATTTTTTTAATAATTTAAATAACTTTACATTTTTCGAAATTTTTTTAATTACTAGAACTAAAAATATTAATAATTAAATATATAACTATTAAAGTCTTCAGTCATTAATAAACAGAAAATGTGTTTATTATTATCACTAAATATTCTTGTTAATTTTTTTTGAATATTTTATCATTTAAAATTTATTTAAACAGGCTTTTGACAAAGAAAAATTTTAAAATTAGAAAATTGTAACAACAATATTGATGGACATAAGGCAACTTGAAGTGCTGACCAAAATTCCTATTTCTCATTTCTAAAAGTGGAAAGATATTGTCTTGAGTAACAGATAATAATAACACCTGATTTATAAACTTTGATATGCAATAAATAACACTAGAATACTAAGCTTAATCAAAAGCTCAATTTTCAACAATTGTAGTCCGTTTTAACATTATTGTTTATTAGCGCATAATTAGCAACATTTCATTTTCGTTAAAACTAAAAACGTTCTTCACGAAGTATTTTTATAATATAAAAAAAATTTTTATAATATTTTAAAATTAAAAAAAGACATGAGCTTTAATAAAAATTTACAATGAGTGACAGACAAAGTAAAAATCTAGCTTATTGCAATACGAAATTCAATTAACGAGATCACTTTTTTAAGTATATTAATTATTTAAACAAAGGTTTCTTGATAATGTAAATGAAACTAATCACTGTCATGCAGTTAAAGAGGAAACGTTTGCAGCATGTGCAGTTTTTAAAATTTGAAGCGAAATACTCATTTACTAACATAATGGTTGAAAATACAAAACAAAAATCGGATTGCAATTTCGATTCAAACTGTTCCCTGTGAATTCCTAAAGACAAACTGGTGTTACGTTTACTTTTATGAAATCGTTCCAACTATTTTGAAGATGAATATATAAAAAAAATATAGCAATATTAAACTTTAAATTTAAAGTTATATGTTACTCTGTAGTTACTATTATATGCTTCTTTTTAAATATTTCACTTGCTTAAAAATATTTCGGTTTCAGTGAAAGAAACTATTAATGTTGCACGCGTTTGTATTGGGAAGTTTATTTTTCTTTATTTTCATTTTCATTCAAAACATTTGGACTTATGATGTTTGGAATGATCTGAGTAAATTATAATTTTCAAATTTTTATCATAAAAATATTTTTTCATTTTACACCGCATATTGTTTCAAGGAATACTCGTTATTATAAAATCATTACAAGTTTTTATTTTCAATTACGGAAAATTGCTTTTTAATAGAAATTTATAAAAATTATTAACAAATATTTTATTTTTATTGCATAATAAGTAATTTAATAATTATTTGTTCAAAAATAAAAAATCCATAAGGATATCTTAATGGAGAAATAATAAAATCGTTACTTATATATTTTACTTTGATTTTTAAAAATTTTTATACATAAATTATTGTATAATATTTCAAAAGTGCCCATCTCTGTTTTTCTGACGGAGGGCTCTGGGCCGCGAAGCATAAGTCCCGGTTAGGTGGTCAGCCTAAAGCGAATTCCTCAGTGATTAGTTCCCAAGCATGCTTGTGTTTTCCAATCTTAGCTTCTATTGTAGATTTTCAAATTTTTTCGTCCGTTTTCTTATATATATTTAGAGTGTACATTTTTATTTTGAGGTATATTTGTGTTTTTACTATAATTCTTAAATATTAATTTGTGAATTCTCCATCATAATATTTAATATTTAACGTCATTCTTTTATTCGACTATTATATATTTCTTAATAATTTCCTCCAATCTTTACGAAATAATTATAGTTAATTATAGCAAGTTAAATTGCATGGTTTTATTTTTGAATTTTTTTAAGAATTTTTTAGTTAAAATGTCCTGTATGACTTGTAATATTTAACACAAGAGAATGGTTGAGGTATATCAAACCTTCTGAGTTTTGGATTAAAATAACAAATTTATTAACATCCAGTAAATATTACTTAAATAGTTTCCAAAATGCATACTCCAAATTATTCTTTTTAAGAATCATGACTATTTAAAATGAAAATATCATTTATGGAATGATAAAATTGCAATTTCTTTAACTTTCAGGTTTTATTTAAAATCAAAACAAAAATAATTTTATCTTCAATAAATAAATATCAGTATCATCTCTTCTATTTTATTCCATTGTCTATGCATCGTTTTCACTTGTCCATTCATTCTCTTGTTTGTTTTACAGAAAACTATGTGTATGTAAAAACTACTTTATAGCTATAAAAATTTAAAAACTAATTTAAAGTTATAAAAATTAAACAGTCCAAAGTTAAGATTCATAGGAGCATAATAGTAGATTTACATTCCTAATAAATGGAGAAATTTGATTAAGCCCCTACCACACTGATAAACAACGAGACATGGATACTATATTTGTGCATTTACATTATTATCAGTCGGGGTGGATGCTTATAATTTAACCAGGTTTTGCCTCTTGAGAATCATGAAGACGGCCTGTACCCATTAAAAGACCTCCAAAGCATTAGTAATATGTGATGGGTATTAAAACCCATTTCAATGACCTTTGACTGTTAGGCTGTTAGTCACTCAGTTTAAAGTGTCTAAGACACATTAACTAGTTTTTTTATACAATTCTTATATTAAGATAAAACCTTGTTACTGTTCTATTGAATTTATCAAGCTATTTTACAAGAATTATTTTAATACACATATAAACCTTTAGATATATTGTTTTATATAAATTTTGAAATCAATTTATACTTTAATTTATTTAAAATAAACTCTTAATGCTTCAACGATTTTATCTTTTGTCATTCAAATAATTCACACTATTTTAAACTAGCTTATTTTATTAGATTACCCGTTTTTGGCAACGGTAGCAATGAAGTTTCACCTGCTGCTAATTTTTCGCATAATACTTGGCTTGCGAGCATAACAATGCTTCCAATCATTGTTAAGAGAATTTTAACAGCTATAAATTTCTTTAAATAATTGTATTAAACTGTATACATTGTTATATTCGCAAATTTTAATCAGTTATAATTGTTTCATAAGAGTTGCAACGATTTATCAATTATTGGTGTTTCTTCTAGGTCAAATATGATTAATTATCACTGATTTCCTTTTAAGAATACAGTAAAACGATTGTGCTAATTTAAAAAGCTTTATGACCCTTATCAAGGAATATTAATTATCTTCAGTTGCATTTTTACTTTGTAAATCATAAATTTGCCTATCATTTTTTGAGTTTTTTTAGAGTTTTAATTTCTACAAAAATTTAATTTCATAATATATTTAAATACTTTTGTTAGTATTAAAAATACTAATTTGTAATTCCTTTTCTTAATTTGTGACAGGAAAAATAATATACAATTATAGGAATAATTGAAGATTTGTCTTTAAAATTTCTATTATTTTTTAAACATTTCGTCCCATTATGTTTTTGATTTATTTTATTTATATTAGCTAAATTTTTAATCATATAGAAATTCTCAAAATTTTCTGAGCATACTTTTATATAAAATTTTTAATTTTGTAAAATTGTTTTTATATGATAACTTATCTTACTTTAAATTAATAATACAATTTATTTGGAAACAATAAAATGTAAATGCTAAAATTGCAATATTTACTTTACTTTATTTTAAATTAAGCTAAACTCAGTGGTATGACAGCCCCTATTTATATGTATATACAGCCGGTGCGGAGAGATATTGACCTTTAGTGCCCATATCTCTTTTTATGACCGACGGTGGCCCTGGTGTAAGATGGATATGTTCCGGTTAGGTAGTCAGCTTAACGTGAAACCTCAAGTATTTAGCATGCTTGGTACTCAGTATTATCTACTCAGAGAATTTCTGCAGTGAAAGGCTTATTCGACCTTCCCTAGCTGGAGGACAGAGCCGAGGACTAAAAAGAGGCGAGAGCGAGGTTTAAAAAGACAATATAATTCCATATCTTATAATAAGATATTAGATTATATCGTCAAAAAATTGAATTTAAAACTATGTATTTAATTATATATCTTAATTTCTCACAATTTTGAAAACACTTACATGCAAACTCTGGTTATAATTTTTTTTTCATATTTAATTAAGAATTAAACAGTAACAGAATCAAAAATTTATTAAATTTCTCTCATAATATGTAACAAGTATTTTTCTCTTATAGGTTCAGATGCCGTCCGTGCTGCTAATGCAGGTGCTTCAGCTATTTTTGTGTCAAACCACGGTGGTAGGGAATTGGACGGAGTACCTGTAACTGTAAGAACTTCCTGAAAATTACTAACCAAATATTAATTTGTAGTCTTTAATTTATATATATAATTGTAACTTATTTATATATTAATTTTTAAATGATCTTTCAAATAATTTTTCCAAAGACATAAATAATTAATCTTAATATTATGTTTTAAATTATTAAAAATTAAAATCAGATACTTTATTAATATTTCCGAGAAACCTTTCTATTTATAAAGATCAATAAGAAAATACTTAGATCTAAACAAGGTAACACAATAGTATTCAGTCTCGACAATCAATGACTACTGAGTAAAAGCACTAACTTGTTCCAATTAAATTCGCATATAAATGTAGAGTTAATTTTAAAAGTGTAATCATTAACGTGTTTAAATAACATGTGTTCTTTTGATATACCAAACGTGACTTTCTAAATATTTTCTATATGTATTTGATCAACTATAGGAAGAAAGACAAAAATAGGCACTGAAGAAAGATAAAGTAGTGTTAACAATATCGGAATGTTTATTTCAGTTAATTATGGTAAAATGAATAATTATCCATCAAACTAATTATATTATAATATATATGAAAATAATTATATACATAAAAATAATATGTGATAGAAAATTTATTGAATGATTTTAAAATATCTTTTACAAAGCGTCATCATAATATTGTGATTTCTCTATTTCTCTCTCTGAATCACTCTTTTTCTCGCTTTCTATTTCCATATCACTCGCTCTTTCTCTCTCTCAATTCTGAATTCTAGCAGATAACTACATATGAGCCTAGTAATATATTATGAAAATTTTAACAACTGCTCAGATTAAAAGTGTGGAATTTTTTATTTCGAAATTCAAGTAGGACATTACAACACAAACTTCAAGACATTTTCAAAATTTTTAACATCCATAATAATTATTATCAATTTACCACTGAATTTGCATGCTAGATTCTTGCAAAATACTGTGTAAATCCAAAGACCATATCCACAGGTAATGAAATAATGCTGCTAGTATAATCCTTATCTATTGTGCAGTAAGAATACTCTTTAAGTAAGGAAATTTGAAAAAACATTTTTAATGTGCAATTACTTTAAAAATAGTTTTAATGCAAGATACAAAATATTCTTAACTATTTTACAAATAAATATATATAGTAATTTTTAAAACTGGTGTTTCTTGTTATTTTGTTATTTGAATAAAAAATTTTATAATTGTATTTAATTTATAGCCAAAAAATAAGTTTAACTCAAAAGTTTTTTACTTCGTTTATTTTCTACAGATAGATGCCTTACCAAAGGTGGTAGAAGCGATGAAAGGGGTACATCCTTCTGTTGAGGTATATATGGATGAAGGCGCACGCAGTGGTACTGATATCTACAAGGCTATAACAAGAGGTACTAAGATGGCGTTCATAGGCAGAATTTATAT
>JAPDSC010150486.1:97674-133631 GCA_026290005.1 Latrodectus geometricus
ATATATATATATATATATATATTCAAATACTCAAGTACTACCAATTGTAAATTAATTATCATGGAATTATACCTACCTAAACTGTTAATAACATCTAGAAACGCTGTTAACTATTGTTTAATAGGTTGAGAAAGATACCATGTAAAGATAAGCTAACAACAGAAGATTGTCTTAAGACATTTGAACATCTATCATTTATTATTTTCTCAAAAGGAATTTTCATAGAATTGTGCTCTTATTCATGATTACTCAAGAAACTCAGAAAATTAACTATGCTCATTATCTGATGAACATGCAAAAAGAAGAAATACATCAACCCGCTTTTTAATTTTATTCTTTAGAGGCTTTATCCGTATCTAGGATCTAGGAAAAGTAGGACATTTTTTTATCACTTTCTAGAATTAGTCTAAAATCAGATCATAAAAATATTTTTTAACTGTATGTTTTATAACATTTTACAAAAAAAAAGAAAAAAAATTTCTATATAATACATTTATTTATACGTTTATTTGATAAACATAATGAAAAATTTGGAAAGGAGTTTTATATGGCTGCATTCTCGCGTATGTAAATAAAGTATATGAAAAGTTGAAACAGAAGTTACTATGATTTTTCACCATTTGTGGAAAATTCTTATTGATGATAACGAACGGCTTCTATTAAGTAGCAAAAGAGAGAAATAGTTAAGTAAAGAAGAGATAGAATTTAATACTTACAATCCCTAAAAATTTCTAAAATAAATCTAAGCATTTTTATTTAGTAATTTTTTCTTTGCTTGGTTTTTCTAAAAATATTAGGACAAAACTAAAAATATCTAGAAAATAAACTTTATAACAAAAATAGTATTTTGCGGGATTCTGAGTCTCAAGGAACAGTGCACGTTTGTCATTAATTGAACAGTTACCAACTTAAATGCTTCATAGAAGCATTTTTTTTTTATACTATTAATGTTAGGAATATAAATATTTTTTTTCTTCTGAAAAATGTAAAGCAAAAATTCATATATTCACAATATTTTTAAATACAAAAATAATAAAAATTTTATCTTTTTTAATCACTACTTCAAAATATCAACCAAAATTTTTTCACTTATAGATTTTCGTTTTTCACTTAAAATTGAGATACAAAACCAAAACAACTATAATCCATGCAATTTATTAGGGTGGATAATATTTCTCCTTTAAATAAAAGGCATAAAAAGGTGAATATTGGAATCAATTCAAAGTCATTACTTTACAATTTCTCTCATCCCCATATGAATCATCAAGAAATTTCGATAAGTGTTATTCTAGTTCGTTTCTTTTAAGATTAAGAATCAAATTTTCAACAAGATAATAAGAAAATTTTATTAAATGAACTTTCCATTTAAGAGAACATTCAAATGTTATTACTCAAATTTTATGCTTTTGTAATACATAATTCATTCCATTGCATTCAAATTAACTCAAATAACGAAAAAGTTATTTTTAATAGAAATTCAGTTATTAATTTTAATAAAACTTTGAATTAAATAATGTCAAATTTGTGTCAAATTAAGCTTAATTGGATTTCAAGTTAAGAACATTGATTATTTAAACCTGAATTTAATTAATTTTAATTAATTTTTTAAAAAATAAGTAATAGAATAAGAATATCTTCACTACTAAAATTCAATATCACTTGTTTTACCAGTATTTCTGAGAGAGAGGTTATTCAAGGAAATCTTTTCTCTTTCCTCAAATTAATCTTATGAAAAGCACTTTTTATGTTTGGCTCCACTTTAGGTTATAACAAGTTTCTTCATATCATAAATCCATCACTTTTTGAATATCATAAAATATGATACTCTTAGAAAATACAAAATATCAGTGAATTACATACAGTCACGTTTGTTTTTGCATGCAAATATTCTTCGTTTGAAATATAACATCAGTCGAGACATAATTTTCCCCGATCAAAAATTCAATAAAAAAGGAACAGGGTTCAAATTTATTTCAAAGTAGTCTCAGTTTTAAAAGTTTTCTCTGAACAGTAGAGTGTAGTACTTATGCATTGAATTTTTAATGCTTCGAAAATTTGTTTTCTGAGAAAAGGTGTATATGAAATTTCTAGAATTCCATCATATGTAACAACTTATTAAAATTACTTTTTAATTTCTTACTCAAGTTTTATTTGCGCACCTTATTCTTAGATTTTATTTTTTAAATTATACTTAAAATCAACGTCTGTACTAATAAATTTTCCTTTAATATTCCAATAAATTATATACAACTATAACATTGATTATTTTAAGTTGAAATATGATTATACGATACGTAGGACTTCATAAGGGGAATCCATTTCACCATTTTTGATGTTTCTGCCATAAAAGATTTCCAAATACCACAACTCTGCTAATCAGATTCCAATTTAGACCATTTAATTTATTTTAAAGTCATGTTTGTTTGAAATATAATGTTTCCTTCTATAGTAGTATTTAAAATAGTACTTATGAATTATAAATCCGTAAATCCTATATACAGTAACTCTAGATAAATCCTTTAGTCACTAGTCAAACAAATAAAGTCAAACAAATAAAGTTATGCCCTATTTTTGTAGCTTCCCCTTTTCAATTTTCTAATTATTAGTTAATCTTATTTATTCAAGCTATCATTTTTCTTTACTGAAATTAAGTAAAGTTTGTAATATAATTAAAGCCTTTATCTGCATTAATCTCAAATTTTTAAAAGTTTTACATTTAGGTGAAATTCAGTAAGTCATATAAAAAAAATTTCTCTCTTGGTTTGTTTGTAATTAATGACTACATTAAATTATTATTTTAATAAAAATCTCAAAAACTTGTTTTTGAAAGAAATGAAACATATAATTAATAATTTTTGTCATGTACGATTATATTTCAATATGGAGATTTACTTACTTTCAATGATGAGGAATTTTATATCTTACAATTAAGAAAAATATGTAAGGGAAACGTGGCCAGTTTTTGTTTTAAAATTTATCAACAGGCCTCATTTAGAGACTTTTAAGGCAACATATATTCCCCAATTGAATCAGAGTATTCGTTATAACAAATTTTTTATTTTCATCTATCTTAAGATTTTGAAACATACTTCAATTTTGTCCACACTAAATCAAATTACTTCATTATTAATGCTTTAAGTATTTAGATTATTGTGAAAAAGACATTTTAAACTCATAGCAGCAGCTCTTCTGCAACATTTTTGCAAGGCGTGACATTAAACATTTTTCTGAATTATTACATCGACTTATTGATAATTTTATATTATTAATATATGTCGATGTAAAAATTGAAAACGCTATTAAAAGTTATTGTTTTAATTTTTAAATTAAGTTTAAAAAATATGATATCGGAGGAAAATTTTGTCAATTATAAGGCAAAGAATGCTATCATTTTACTAATAGCATTCTTTCTCAATATTATTACACTAAGCAAAAATTTAATTAGGATTTTTAAGTGACTTGCTGGAACTTTAGTTTTAAAATTTGGTTCATATCTCATTAGCGTTTGACAGGTTTCTAATAGGAATGTTTTACTGATAAATGATGTTCATGTGAATTCCATGCTCAAAGCTAACAAAAAATTTGTCCAATGTAAAGTCCTAATATTTTCTTAGTGAACTTTCTTTTGAAATCAATGCAATTGGAGACAAATATCTTTTTCTTCTATACTAACATTATAAGATGAATTACTAATCCATCAAGTAACCAAGGTAAATAAACAATCATAATTAAAAAATTAATCAATAGAAACCTTCTGAGAGAAATGAAAAATATATTCTTTAAAAAAATACGATTACGTCAAATACAAAAAAATGAACCATTGATATATGCACAAAACTTCTTATGAATTCATCATCCAGCCAATAAAAACTTTACCAAGTATCATTTACTTTAAATTCAGTGCTTGCATACTTTTCATAGTTTTACAATAGGAAATTTTTTGTTCCGTTAAAAGGCAGTAAAAATAATAAAATAATTAATTAAATTATCAAAATTATACAATCAAGGCACTAATTGGTTGAAAGAATTATTTACTGAATTAACTATAAAACCGGTTTCTTGTTTTCAAATCTTTGTCCCTTTCTCACAATTGATCAATACAGCATAAATCATTTAACCAATTAATATATGAAAATTTTATCTTACAAATAATTCAAGCAATTAAAAAATATTAATGAATCCTATTGTTCGTTATTTCTATATTTAATAGAGCAAGACCTTAACACATTCGTATTAAAAGAAATGAATAAATTTTCTCTTTTTTTACCATTTTTAGCATACTAAACTTAAATGTCATACCGTGTTGAATACTTAAATTCTTTTTTAGGAAAGTTGTCACATTAAAATTTTTATAGTTTCCTAATATATGTTTTCTTTTTAAAGTAAATAACAAAAAAAGTTCTCTTAAAGCAATTTTTCCCTGAATTTGACAAATGTAACATTTGTTGAATATAAAGAAAACATTTATTCACATTGATGCTGTATGGATATAAGTGTCACTTCATTTTTCAGAAGAATTTATTTCAATATTTTTGTGTGTGCAACATAATATCCTTAGGCTTGAGCTCCTACCTCCTACCACATGCATCGGCAATTGGTAGATAGTCGCTGGTTCTTACTTTTTTGGAAAGAAAATCTTCTTAAAAAGCTTGAAATCCGTTTCCTTATTCTTGATATTACGCGAACCATGCCTAAGGTGAATGACACTGGGATTTCAGTGTCCTAAAGGAGCCTCCAGTATGCCTGGCGAACTGCTAATATCTTGCTTTACCCAGTAACTCAGGCAGTTCTGGTTGAATTTTTTTTATTTCCTAAGATTTAAATCACTGCTCATGCAGGTAAAACCTCTCCGGTGTCTTTACAAGATAAGGAAACCCAAAATAAATCAACTGTAGGAGCTAAAATGACTTTCTCGGTACTAGAGGCAGAAATAGCTACAAGAGCGAAGAAACAGCGCATCATATTGCAAATGAATGTGATGTCATTACCCTTACTCGATTGACTACTTTAAGTACTCTTGATACAAAAGAATTACTAGCTTCATAAAGAGCCTTACTGACTTCATAAAAAAATAGAAGACCATAATATAAATAAAACTAAGTTATTTTAGATTTAGGGTTGGTACAAAATGCTTTTATCAGAACTGCCTTGACTGTAGAATTCATTTAAAAAAGTACACATAATTCTGTTTTATTTTTTTAAGTTAAGCACATAGCGAAACTTTTTAGCATCTAACTGAAAGAAATAATATTGGTATATCAAATTAATGTTTATTATTAATAAACAATCGTTTAATTTGATATATATAGTATAAATGCAAATTTACGTTTTTAAATCATTCTATTTTTAGAGACCAAGACTGTATTCAATATGTTAGATATTTTAAGAACAGAATTTAATGAAACAATGCTTTTGTCTGGTAAGCATGTTTGTGTGAAATGTAATTTATACGCCTTAAAAATAAATATTTCATAAAAATATATTATAAAAGAAATTTTTTAAATTTTCAGTAGCTATAATTTATTCCTGACATTTATTTCACTGTTTTAATGCTTATAATAAAATCACATGTTAATCATTTCTTACTAAATAATTCGCTCTATTTTGTTTTGGAAATTTTTTTGGACAATATACTCAAATATTAAATTTGAAATACAATATGAAATATTGAACTTCTTTTTAAGAAAAAATTAAAACGCAATTAATTATATACATAAGTAAGGGATTATAAGCTTAAAATATTTTGCTTATCATGCTTTAAAAAAATTTTATATTCTAATCGCTTGCTGTTTTAAGCAGATGATGTATAACTTTTTCTCGTTCCTTTTTATTTACACACTCCCAACATTTATGTAAATTTCTAAAATTAAAACTTCTTAAATTTTCAAAATTCGTAATTTTCCATTTCATATGCAAACTTTCAATGTCTGTCGAGTTTAATGGGCACTCTGAGACTCATCTCTCTATAGTTTAAAATCTTATTTTTGTAATTCAAATGTATGCATTGGGAAATTGACAAAATTGAAACATAATTTTCTTCAAAAATGATCAAAAGAAAAGTTAAAATAGTTTATAACTAAACTATTTTATTCCTAATTTTAAACATATTTTAAGCAATAAAGAATAATATTTTATAATATCTCATATATTTAATTTCAATAAAAATATTTTTCTCTGTGGTTCTTAAAGAATATAAATATTTACTGGTACGTGATTCTTCTTTTGATTATAAAAGAATATCATTGTGTACCTTCGAAAAACTGAAACAAGTATCTTTGTAATCAAGATAATTTTCAACTTTTGATATCGATTTCCTTTAAAGTTTCATAAATATGACTTTATTGTTTACAAAATCACGGCCTACTTCTCATATAAAAATTTTAAATTGGTCTTACATTAAAATATGGCAAAAATAAATAAACATAAATCTTCAAAATCTTTTCACTGTTAACTGAGATTACTATTTTATTTATTAGCAAATAATATTGAAACACTTAAAACTAATAATTTCTGTAACATAATAAATATCTCCTTTCCTTCATAGGGAGAAATTTGTTTTACATTTTTCATAAATATTGATTTTTTGAATGAAATTTTATTTTTGTTTACATAAGATCTACCATAAACATTTTCGTATTCTTCGTACTTAAATTTTAAATTCACAGTGTAAGTTTAAATTCAAACACTAAAAAGTGGAACCAATATACTAACTGACTTCTAATATATTTTTTAATAACATGGATGTTATGTATATTGTTTCGTATAATTTTACTTATTTAACAGAGTTATGCTGTATATTTTAGATGCGATTTCAAAATCAATTTGCTAAAAGTTTATATAAATAAACATAACTTCCAAAAATATTTCACTGTTTCATGAATGCCTTATTTTGAAACAAATTGTAGATTGTTTTATTTTTATTTGTTATAAATAATAAAGGTCTAGTTTAGTCGATTCATGAACTGTAACTATATTTCCTTCACTGAATATATACATAGAGCAATCTACTATAAATCACCATTCTTGGTGAATTCTTTAAACTATTATAGGGTTGTTTTCAAAATAAATTGTTATATGTTCATTCAAAGAGAAGATTTATTTCTTGTATGAAGATTTATGTTCAATTAATATTTAACTCATAAAATTGAATTTTTATTTGTGTATATATTTTATTATCCTTATATTGGAAGAGAATTCATAATCATCCTGAAAGTAAATGCACACATTTTCTTTTATATTAATTTAATATAAGATGAATTAAAGTATTTGTTACTAAGATCATTTTATTATTAATTTAAAAAGCCATTCTTTATTGAATTTATACATTTATATAAAACTTAAATTATATTCCAACACAAATTTTGCCAATATAAAATCAGGCAAAAGTTTTTCTTAAAAATTTTTTTGTATATATAATTTAAATTATTTTTATATTATATATAAATTTAATGTTTAAAGTAACATTATTCTAAAATTTGATTTTTAATTATTTCAACTCATTTTAAAGACCCGACAATCACAAATTAATATTAAAAAAAAACACTTAGTTTGAAATAAATATAATATAAAAATAAATAATTTAAATTAAATATGTGTGGTTAAAAGGAATAAAAATAAATTTTTTTCAATAAAAATTCCCTTTCTTTACTAAAGCGAACTTAATTACAAAATTTAATGAATATGAAAATTTATAACAAAATTTTTAAAAAATGTGAAAATCATTGACCTATAGGTTTGATTAAAAATCTTTTTCAAATTTTAATACAAATATTTAATAGTATTATAATTAAATTTTCCGTAGTGAACGTATTTCATTATTTTAGAATTTATTGAAAAGGATTTTAGTCCCATTATTATTTATATAGTTAGTTTACAAGAAAAATATTTCATTAAAAAAAGATGATTAATCTTTTTTTACACAGGTAACGCAAGTCCATCAACTATAGAAAGAGATACAATTTTTCCTGAAGCTCCATTGTTTGGATGCCAAGTGTGATTAAATGAAATGAACTTGGGCATTGATGATTATGAATCAATTACTTTTATGTCTTTTAACTGATTCAAAGAACCCTCATAATATTTAATTTTCTTAATACTTTAAAAAAATATCACATTTTTTTATCTTGTATATACTGGATTACTAAAAGATATCTTTAAAAAATTTTCATCGTATTAGAATTAAAATATCCAAATCCGAAATATGCACAATGTGTATTTTGATATTTTTGTCAGAAGAATACATGAAGGAAATTTTTTATCAACAGATTTTTTTTTCTTTTTTTGAAAAATATAAAATTATTTCAACGTAATTTGCAAATAAGTAAGTGTCAAGTTAACACTTGCGTGATTATAGAGTGATAAGCGAACCTACATAAGTATATCAATAAGAAGTTAACTGTATTAAATTATTTGTTCCTTATCTTTTTTTTCTTACCAAGATTAGATTAAGCACTATATAGTTATTTTCACTATATAATTCACATATATGATATAATTCTTTTTTTCATTTTATATTTCTTAATTAAAATTTTTCTCTATCTTATAAGCCATGTAAGGCTTTGATTTTTTTTTTTTTTTTTTTTTTTTTTTTTTTTTTTTTGAGAAATTTATTTCTGCCTCGTGTGGAAATAGGATATATCTCTATGTGATATCTTCTTTTTCCTACCACGATGCATTTGTTTGTGACGGAAGTTTTATTACAAGCTACGATTTTTAACAATAAAGATTTTTTGCTCACATTGGTGGAGACCTCATAATTATTTGCGGGGAATAAAATATGAAAATTCTTGGACTCATAGAATGCTATGATAAATTTCATTGGTTCCCTACCTACCACTAATAGTCGAGAAAACGGCAGTATAATTTGCATGATAATTTTAAAGAATCATACAGCACTGAAGCACGATCTAAATCAAAAAAAAATCCTTAGCAAGAAAACAAAAAACTGTTCAAAAGCATTTAAATGTAATAAAAGAGCTGTTAACACAGAGATTGTTGGTTTGGTTACACTTTATTTTGTATCATAAGCAATAAACCTCCAATGATTCAATCAATGATGAACCTTATCCAGCAATTGCAGACTGTCCTTACACATGAATTTTTTTCAGTACATAAAAATATTTATTATCGCTTCCCTATTTTGCAATACAGAACACAAATGAGAACAATGAAGGAGAGCATGCAAATGAGAGCGAAATACTGACGATCAGGAAGAATAATTGAATGAAGGTGATTGAATATATAAATAGATCACCTCTTGTTTGCACTACTGGTATTGTGCACGGTAATAACTATCTTTCTAATGTGTTAAGATTCGTGGTTCTACACTACATTCCATTTCTATCCAAGTATAATACATCCAGGATTGCATTACTTTACTATCAGTAAGATAGTATATATTTTATTTTTCTTGTATCGTCCTAGCCATCCTTGATCTATAGCAAGTTCGATTCCTACAAATTCTATCCTGTTGCAGAATAAGACATATTAAGTTGAAAGTTCTAGCTGTAAATGCACAATAAATGGTGAAAAAATATATTGGTTTTGTTATTATATGTTCTTGTTTACAAATAAGAGCCAATTTGTCTAGATGTTAAGATTTACAAAGGATTTTCCAAATACGTGGATTCGACTTCTACTTTTGAAATTGTAATCGAAATTATGGGCTTTAAATTTGTTCCAAACTGTTCAGCATATTTTTCCTTTAAAAGTTGTTTGGTAATCCGAATTACTGTTTTTCCCAAGCAATTTCTTAACGGCAACTGCACTGATCTCAAAAATTTAAGGAACAGTTGGTTTTTATGCCTGATTTGCTAATGATTGAATGTAGAAAACACCAAATTTGGATAGCACGTGAATAAAACAGTATGCATTGATTGCAACGTAGAAGTTTACATGAGAAAATATCATAAATGATTTACAATAAAAAAGCAATCTTGCTCTAAAAGTTCATTTGTAGAAAAATGAATAATCACAGTTTTATGTTGTAAAATGTCATAGACGCATAATAAAAAAGAGTTTTTATAAGGGATATACCTACACTTAACTTGAATACATTGGTTTCATCGGTTTTCCATGCTGTCAATTAAGCCGTCGGTTATCAAAATGGGAAGAGAAGATCGATACGAAATAAGCTTTTTTCTAGATCTCTTGTAGACCTTGAAGGAGGACTTAAAGAGCAACTTGTCTACCAAGATAGTTCTAAAAATGCTCTATAGGAATGAGGTCTTAAGTTAAAGTTGTCATTTCATTTGCTCCAAACGAAACCCTCAAGATATTTCTCAACAAATACAGCTCAATGAGATCATGTGTTATTGTCCATCAAAATGAAATTATTTCCAATTAGATTGACATATGGGTGGAATTAGGGATCAAGGATCTCATCCTGGTATATCACACCAGTCCCAGTTCTACCTTAGAACAAATACAGGTCGGTGTGACCATGGAGCGAGATCCTTGTCCCAACCGTTGTTCCACGACTCAGGTAACTGTGTCTTTCTACAGAGTTGGATAAATGGTATCTGGAGCTTTGATACGTCTTGATTAGCACACGTCCTGAGTCACCCTCCCTTGTGAATTTGGGCAAGTGTAAAAAATACAGACGTTCATCATTGTTTGGTCAAGAAAACATGTTCTCTTGTCCAAGATAAAACGGTTCTTCTCTGTGGTCCGGTGAAGGGTACTCTCACAACTGATCACCTTGCATAGAAACATGCATAGTGAATACTCCTTCTCACCGTACTAACGGATATTGTTCTCCCTCATGCTACAGAATGATCGGCAACAAGTTGCAAAAGGAGAAGAAATGCTTCTACTTCTTTAGTCCGAAAGAGCAGTGGACCACCTAGTAACAACATAAGGCACCTAGTAACAACATACTGTAAAGCCCTCATTTCCATCAATTTGACCGTTATAATCGGACAAATTTCTTTTCTCATACATTGCGGAATTCCATTGACTATTGTTAACGAATATGCTAGCAAAAGCTAAAAATCAACAAAAGTTACTCTTGTCGTTACGAAATTCTAATGTTTGCATATTTTTATCACTCTTATATACCTGTTCTTTTCTATTAAAAAAGCGATAGCTGACGTTTTTGGTAATTTACACAATTTTTTTTTATTAATTTTATTTACAGTCATTTTTTAAAGTGATCTTCGAAAACATATTGTTTCTCAACTTTTGAACTCCAATACAGATATTCGGCTTTCATATAACATATGATTTGGTAAGAGTTAATCATAAAAATATGACCTTTGCCTGTTTTTTAGCATCGAATATGCCACCATCATTCTAATCTAATATAGTTAAATACTTCAGTAGGTAGCAGTGATTAGTAAAATTTAAATTAAATTATATGTTTTTAATATTAAACGTATAAATTTTTTATTCTCATAATAGATTCTAAATTTCACTCATGTTATACTCTGTTTATAGCTCTATTTTCCTAACCCTTATTCGGTGTTCAAGTCTGGCTGCAAAAAAAAAAAAAAAAAAAAAAAAAAAATTAGCTACTGCCACTGTATAACCAATCAGTTAGAAAGCTTATAAAAAGGATTTCTTATAATGTTTATTTTATACAAGTTTTTTTAATATTCTTTACGGAAAATAAATCCCGTTTACGTATTGTAAGCGTGGAAATCTAGAAATCTTGTAAGTACTGACTTTGAATAAATTTATATATAACTCGCACACAATATCTATTTTAATTTATTTAACAGGGATTAATATCAAACCTCGCTTCAAACTTTCAATATCAAACTTTTTACTTCTAAAATAATCGAAAGAAGGATTAAAACATAGATATCATTAATATTTCACTTCCTTCGATCGGATTCAAAAACTTTTTCTCTTGCATTCAAGCGAATAAATAAAATGCATTATCAAAAGCAAAGTTTGGAACTCAAATTTGACGCTAGCTTTAATATTTCTGAGGAAATATTTCATACTTATACAAATGATATACATAATGTTATATTTACAAATACTTAAGAAATAAAAGTGAGAAAATATTTGAAAATATTCTCTTTCAAATATAAGTGACCGCATGAAAAATATTTGTTGTTCATCGGTTCTAAAAGTAATATATAAGATAATTCCCTCCCCTTTAAATAGACTATCAAATTAGTGTTACTTTTCTTTTCTTTTTTTTTTTTTTTTTTTTTTTTTTTTTTTTTTTTTTTTTTTTTTTTGATACATACGAATACTAGTTGTTTTATGCAGCAAACAAATTCTTATTTCCTTTAAATATAAAAATTTCTAATCTCAGTGATAACAATAATTGAGTTACACCATCTGTTAACCTAAAAATAAGAAATAAATTTTAAATTATTGGAACCATCAGTACTGCTTTGTGTTCTGCTTGAATTAATTTAGTTTTTTTTTTTTTTTTTTTGACATAATCTATCCTTAACAATTTCCAAATCTTCTTAAGCAGTTTTCTTAGATACTCCTACGTACGCTAATTAAAATTAATCCCTAAAATTAAACAAAAATTTACTGGAAATTACATTATTTTACACTAAAAAATAATAATATTTCCCCTATGTTAATTGTTTGTCATAAAAATAAAGATTAAAGGGTAATTAATTCTTGGAGAGAAATTATTTTAAAACTTTAAGAGGATTTAATACTCAACATTAAACATATTTAATTTATTATATATAAATATTTCTAAATTTAAATATTTGGTTTACTTGCCTTCTTAGGATAATATTTTAATTTAAAAAACGTATAAATTTATTTGTTTTTTAAAACGTCATCCTTTTCTGAGAGAAACAAGTTTAATTTGTTTCTCTAAGAAAATTTAATGATGATAGTTTTAAGTAAAAGCACGTATTTTACTTTAAGCTATCAACTCAAGTGAATTACGTGTTTCTTAAGTAAAAATCCGGAATCATATTTTAAAGAAAGAATAAATTAATAAATTACATAGGAAAATAATCAATAATATATAAAGGAATCTTGAAGTTTTATACATTAAGGAGTTTAAAATTAAATATTCATTAAAAGTTCACTAAGAACTTCAAAGCAAACTTTCATTTAAAGTAATTTTTTTATTTGATACATCCTGATACACGCTTATCAAATTTATATATATTTTGAGTTTCAAAAAACACATTGAAATGCTTGCAATAATGAGGAATTAGACATTTTATATTTTCAAAAAATGTTTTAAGCATTTTTTTATATTTATTTGTGATTTAAAAATACTTATTTGTGACTTAAATTTCCGCATACTTCCTTTGCAATTAAAAATGTTTACTGTAGAAAAATAACTGTGACTTTGATTTTTTATTAATTACTGTTTATTAATTATTTTACTTTTAAATTGTATAAATACATCATAAAATTGTAACACATATATATATATATATATATATATATATATATATATATATATATATATGTTACAAAATTAAAAATCTTTCCTTAAAATAAAATAATATTTTTAAATGTATTTTTTAAACAAACACATGAAACAATATTTAAACTTTTTGTGTTCACAAGTGCTAAATTGAATTATCTTTCAATAAATACGAATAATCATAATGAAAATAGCACAATTTTCATGTTAATGACATATTAAAAGATGTGCAGATTCTACAGTTCTGTAGATATATTTTTTAAGATTACAACTTGCCTAGAATTATTTCATACTATTAAGCAGCTATATATATTTTCATCCATCAGAAAGGTGATCAATAGTAGTGGAACAGTATAATATGTATTTCAAACTGCTATTTCTATGTAAATTGTGGTTTTTAAGTTTGATTATTAGTACTTTTTTAATACTTAGATCTTCTTAGGAGGCTCGTAATGCTTAGATCTCCTCTGAAGTGTTGTTACAAAAATATTTGTATCAAGCTGATTCTCCTATGGCTTACACTAATGTTATTAGATTAAGTTATTTTGATTTATTATTTTCCAAAGTAACAATTCCCTAATGTTTTCTCTAAGATTGTCAATGAAACATGTGAGAAAAACAAAATAAGATTATGATTAATATCTCCTTAAACTGTTGTTTTAATTGAACGTTTAAAAGCTCTATCAATATCAGAAGTTGTACATACTATTTATTGGTCAATATGAGTGTTCATTTGAAAAACTTTCATTCAAAAATATCGTAAGATTTTAATAACTAATGTACGATATCATAATAATACACATTCCACCTCTCATTTGTATAACAGTTTGTATAATAAAATTTTAGAACTTCTATTTAATTTCTGAAATTTACAGCAATAAATTGTTTTTTGATGGGAAATTTTAATTATTTTAAATCTTTAATACCAACATACACATAACGTTTCCTTTAATTTTTAAATTTTTTTATCATCAATATTACAGAATTCGTTTTTCGCAGTATATGTAAATACTAGTTTAATTTTCAGAACATAAATAAGCAATTGTTTACTGATCTATGGTGTTTTACATTGATGTGAGAAATGGTTATCACAGAGGAGTGATTGCAATTATTTAATGTAAATAATAATAATTAACACATTTTATTTTTAAAAATCACAAGCATTGAAAACACCTGCAATTGCTTTGAAAGATTTATAATTAATATATATTTTACAGCAATTTAACTTCATAGACCTTATGGACAATTATGTTTTATTTTTAATGATTACAATGCAGGCCATTAAATTTTCTAGAAGGTGAAAATACTCTACTTTCAATAAATATATCATAGCCAATAATATATTGTTTGCTTTTCGAACACGAGGACGGGACTTCATAAAGATATGCTGAAAACTAAAACAAAAAATTATCATTGCAAATGTAAAGGGCAGAATTGAAGCATAGAGATACTAAAAATGAAAGTAATGACAATTAATAAAACAATGGAAGACAACAAGGTTCCCTGGGTTTCTAAATTTGTAATGATAGTTATGAATAAGTTAACATTCTTTCGGAAAAATAATACTTACATTATCTAAATAAAATACATCATCTTAAATATTGTATTAGAATTTTGCTCTTTAATATTCCAATAAAATCAATCAACACACACTTATTCATGAAATTGAAAACCCTCAAAGAATATTCATGAATAATAAACTCAAGATTTGGTTTGGTTTGCAACCTATGATCACTTTTGGCACTTGAGGTCTAACTAGACAGATATAGTCCCAAGAGTTTCGATAATCCAAAGCATGAATATAAATTGGCAAGTAACTGAGAACGTACTTGTGATAACATTTAAGCAATCTTTCAAGAGGTGATGCTGCATACGAAGAAGTGAGCTACCACGTACCAAGAAATAAAATTATCAAAGAATGAATGATACCCCAGATATAAATTTCTTAGAAGCTGTCATGTTTGACTTCATTTTCATGATCAAGGATAGCTGACTAACCTATGACAACTACCATCATTTTTCTAAGATTCTTCAAGATTAATTTTAAAAAATGAAGGAGATATATAATTTTTCAGTCACTTGATTTGTGAAATTCAGTTTTTTAAAAGTATTCAAATAATTTTACTTGGCATTTTAGTCCTAACGCCCTAACAGTAGCTTTTCCGTTGTATTTTTTTTTATTTTTTTATTATTTTGCAATAATTGAAAGCAATTTCAACTTAATTGTTATTGTTGTTAAATATTAAAATCATGTATTAAAATTTACACTACTGGCCATTAAAATTGCTACACCAAGAAGGCGACATGCTACAGACGTGAAATTTATACGAAAGGAAGAAGGTGCTGTGATATGCAAATGTTAGCTTTTCAGTGCATTCAGACAAAGCAGGCGCCAGTAGCGACACCTACATTGTGTTTAAATGAGGAAATTGTTCAGCCGGTTACTCATACACAAACGGCATTTGAACGTTGTTGCCTGGTGAAAAGTTGTTGTGATGCCTCGTGTAAGAAGGAGAAATGCGTACCAGCACGTTTCTGACTTTGATAAAGGTAGAATTGTAGCGTACCGAGATTGCGGTTTATCTTATGCATTGCTGCTCGCATCGTTCGAGATCCAGTGACTGTTAGCAGAATATGGAATCGATGGGTTCAGGACGATAATACGGAACGCCATGCGGGATCTCAACGGCCACATATCACTAGCAGCCGAGAAGACAGGCATATTAATCGCATGGCCGTAATGGATCGTGCAACCACGTCACGAGCCGTGAGTCAAGAAACGGAGTCGTTTGGAAGACAACAAGTGTCTGCACGAACAGTTCGACGACGTTTGCAGCAGCATGGACTCTCAGCTCGGAGACCATGGCTGCGGCTTCCCTTGACGCTGCGTCATTGACAAGAGCGCCTTCAATGGTGTGATCAACGACGAACCTGGCGCACGAATGGCAAGACGTCATCTTTTCAGATGAATCTCGGTTCTGTGTACAGCATCATGATGGTCGCATCCGTGTTTGGCGGCATCGTGGTGATCACACTGGCAGCGTGCATTCGTCATCGTCATACTGGCCCACCACCTGGCATGATGGTATGGGGTGACTTTGGATACACGTCTCGGTCGCCTCTTGTTCGCATTGACGGTGCTTTGAATAGTGCACATTACATTTCTGGTGTGTTACGACCCGTGGCTCTACCCTTAATTCGAGCCCTGCGAAACCCTACGTTTCAGCAGGATAATGCCCGATTGCATGTTGCCGGTATTGTACGGACCTTCCTTGATACGGAACATGTTCAGCTGTTGCCCAGGTCAGCACGGACTCCAGATCTTTCACCAATAGAAAACGTCTGGTCAATGGTTGCCGAGCGACTGGCTTGTCACCAAACGCCAGTCACTATGGTTGATGAACTGTGGCATCGTGTTGAAGCTGCATTAGAATCTGTACCTGTACATGCAATCCAATCTCTGTTTGACTCAATGCCCAAGCGTATAACTGCTGGTTTTACTGTCAGAGGTGGTTGCTCTGGGTACTGATTTCTCAGGATCTATCTAGCCAAATTTTTTGAAAATTTAATCACTCGTTATTTTTCGTATAATATATTTGTCCAATTAATATCATTTTGTTATCTGCATTTCTTCCTAGTGTAGCAATTTTAATGGCCAGTAGTGTATTATAAAAATCAAATTAGTAAAAATCAAGTTAAATTTAAAAATTTAGAGCTCTGAAATCGATAAAGAGGATATAATAAATAAAACTTTTAAATATTTTTATAATACTCAGAGAAACTAATTTAACTATTATGTTTTTTCATATATTTATGACAGGTAAGAGTAAAATCGTATTTTCTTGTTTTATAGAAGATTTATTGTTTTTATGATTCTGTTTATAAAAATAGGTATCCGTTAAACAAATAGGCATATCATTAAAAATATTAGATATAATATGATAAGATATAATATTAATAAGTCTTAAAAATTATCTTGTCTTATTCTCTTTCTTTTACAAATTAAGACGAAAATTTAATTTGATGCAAGTCAAGAAGCACTTAAATACAACATATGAATACTGTAATAAGAATGATAACTTAAAAAATATTAGTCAGAATTGTTAAAAATACCAATATAAAAAATAACATTTTATTAGCTTCTTGAAATTACGAGCTCTTCTGTCTTTATAAACTTGAAAATAAATACAAAACTTTGAATCTTTAATGAATATAAGCGTTTTGAATTCAAATATTAAAAATAGTGTTAAAACTATTCAACAAAATTCCTCGTTAAAAATAAAAAAAGTTGTATACAAATTGAATAGTTAGTTTGATTTATAGAAACTATCAACAACTTTGGTTTTTACTCTATAAGTTAATTGTAATATCAAACAATTTTGAATCATCAATTCACCCAAACTAAAGCTAACATCCATGAAATGTGAATGTGAGATCTTTCTCACACAGTGTGTGTCTCTCCTCATAAATAAATCACGGAGCAGTTTCAATTGATAGTATGATATATAGTTTACGTTAAATTGTAGTAGGCGACACTGTTTATGAGCAGACGGTGAATGTTTCGAGCCTTGCTTTAATGCTGACTAATAATGATCATCATAAAATCTCTATGGTCATATCAACCAACGTAATTGATTAAATTTCACCCAACTACAATGACTGAATCAACATTATAGTTTAAGTTACCTTTGGGGACTCAAAGGAGACATTCAGTTCTCCCATTGCGAAACACATAGTATATTTCATTATTGTGAAAATTAGATTTATTTAAAACTGATATTGAATATTGCACAGGGTTTCACTGTACCAATGAAATGGTAATATTCAAATTAAAGATATGTGTACTTTTTTGTTCAAAATGCAGTTTTTTAATTAAAATTGTTCAATGTTTCGATCTTCAAATGTTTGCCTTTGTCCAATTTCTTTTGGTAAGGATGGATCTTTTGGATATAGAAACATGAATTCTCTTTATATTATAGTAAAACCTCTTTAGTTATTAGCGGAAGAATTTTTGACTTTAATGATTTCATAATTTGATATATTTTAGAATGACTTTTTGGACTTTTATCTTTTAGATTTCCCCTGTAAGATATTCAAATTTCTCTCTAAATTCATTAATCCTTAGTATATCTTAAAGCTAATTATAATTAGTTTACTTGAATATTTTTTTTTCAATTATTGAAGCAATTTTTTTATATTTTAGCTCAGGTTTCATGAAATTTTCAATAGTTTTATAAATAAAAAAATAGTTTCTTCATAAAGAAACACTGTTTTTTTTAGTTTCCTCAAATACTTTGATGAATTTATTGATATATACTGAAGCAAATATATTCATTACTTTTAAATACATATACAATTTTATACAATAATGAATTATTAGTTAATATATTCTTTTTTAATTTATATATTCCTTATTTAGTTAAGGCATATACACATAATATGCATATGGGCAAGCTCATTCAATTCGCGTGAGTAAGTAACGTAGACAAAATAAATATTTCACGAAATAAATTAATATTTTACATATCTATATTTTATGAGATAAAATAATTATTTAAAAAAACCAATAAATATGCTTATTAATATAATTATAATTTTATGTACAATTATATAATTAAAAGTATAATCTTCACTACGAATTGTAAATTAAATTATTATCTTTATTTAAATTTGCATTATTTCTTACATATTTATTCATACATATTTATAAAACGTAAACATAATTCTATACATATTTATAAAACGACGAATATTGATTCTTATACTGATGGGAATCATCTCATTAAATTAATAATTATATTTAAATGCATGTTTAATAAATTATACACATAACTTATTATAAAAATGCACAAAGTACACAAGAATTACACAAATTATATACGCATACACAAAATATACATATAATTTCATCAATATAAGTATTTCAAATATTCTTATACATCTTTTATTTGTTCCTGAAAACATATGTATACTGAATAACCCAACACTAAATTTATAGAAATTAAAATCATCAAATAATATCTTTATAAAAACAAGATATTATCATATTTGAAAATAATATAAGGTTATATAAGCTAAAATTATTGAATATCTCTATGTAAAAGTAAGATATTTACATGTCTGCAATTACTGCAGTTGTAAATATATAAAAAGTATCATGTGATATTTTCTTTCTTATTAGTTTATTGTAGACGAGATATTATCGAAAGCGCTTACTGTAATCTTTAAACTGATTATTTTCCCACGTATTAATTTTTACGTGAATAAAATAGAAATGGTTTTAACTTTTTGTTTGCTGTGCTCACTTTCATAATATTATTCATAATAAATAAAATGAATGCAATTTTATTTGCAGTATATATTATATACAAATAGTTATAGTCTTTATATAACACAAAAATTAAATTTTTTTTATATAATTGCTCCAAATTTGGAATTTATGTATATGTTAAAACAGAAATCTAACAAATTTCCTGTTTTGCCTCAAGATTAGTTTTAAAACTTAATACTAAAGTGAATGACGTTTTATCAAAATTTGATTGTATTCATGTAAATTTATTAAAAAGAAAAAAACAGTTTTGTAATTAATAAATATTATTAAGTTATATAATATTGTTAACAGCATTTTAATTATTTCAAAACAAAATTAATTAATTTCACATCGGGAACAAAAATATCGTCTTCAATTCGTTAAGTACAAAAATGCACTAAAAAATATACTAAAAAAATACACCAATATTAAATTCCATTTTTATATATCTAATAGATAAACAATTTTCTAAAATTTACTCTAGTCCAGCATTTAATGAATTTAATAACTACAAGATCCCGTCTCTGTATATATTAAAAGGATATTAATATTGTTGTCTTATTAAATTTTTACGCTTTTCATGTTGAAAATAATTGCCTTTAGCTCAAAATATTTTCAGCTTATAATATAGTCAGATGCTGATAATAACATTGAACAAACAATTCATTCCG
Organism: Latrodectus geometricus; assembly: GCA_026290005.1. Taxonomy (NCBI): domain Eukaryota; kingdom Metazoa; phylum Arthropoda; class Arachnida; order Araneae; family Theridiidae; genus Latrodectus; species Latrodectus geometricus. The sequence continues at coordinate 118,022 of JAPDSC010150486.1, forward strand.
CTACGCATGCTTTATTGGTTAGTTGCTAGCTATAAACTAGAATGATTAATATTGCTTTGGTAATCAGATACAACATAAAAATTTAGTTTTACTTCACTTCCAAAGAAAACTATCAGTTTTATTTTTTTAACTATCCTTTATATCGTATTTTATCTATCATGCTATCAAGTTTCCACTTTTTTTGTTTAAGGAAATTTAATTACATATATAGATCAACATAAAGCTAAATTGCTCATTTTAAATTATACGAAATCAAGTGTGATTTAATCATTTGTACTTGATTCAATACTATGAGATGGTTGATTTTGTTTAATGGCAACGGGTAGTTGAAACAGAAAACGTAAAACATAGGGCAATAACCTACATAACCTAAGTTATTCGTCGTCGTATATCTGAAACGTAATAGGAATAAATGTTAAGCTTCTAAATTAGAAGACATTCAAAGATGAATATCATTTTAAAATATAATTACTGATTTTGAGCCAAAAATTCAGTATATTAATCATTCTAAATTCGAAGAACATAAAGCTAATAATTTTATTATCTTTATTACAGGAATGATGGATGAGATGGTTGTTATATCTACCTATAAAATCTCACTTTTTAGACAAGTCGTTATCTTCTAAGACAACATTGCTCTTCGTAAGCAAAGATCAGACTGAAATTTTTGAAATACTCTCAAACAGGTAGAAGAAAAATTAATGGTTAGATTTTAAAAAGGCTGTCCATTAAACTCTACTGTTCATTAAAACTGAAACATCATTTAGGTATTATCTTACTAACGTCAAAATTATGAAAAGAAGAAGAGGTTGGAATATGCAAAAGATTATTATTTCAATGCATTTGAATGATGCAATTGAAAAAACATCTAAGACACTGCATAAAAGAAACGTTGTGCAGAGAATTTATCATTCAGAAATCCCTTTTTAATATAAGGAAAAAATTTTGGTGCAAATTTTCTCGGAATGACGTATTCCTTGAATAAGGAAAAATGTTAACAGCAAGTATCGATACAGGCAGAATCCTCGAATACTGAGAGTGTAGATTATCATTCTGTGATCTTCTACTCGCACTTGTCGAAATCCAACCAGTGTCTGGAGAATATGGAGTCGATGGACTGTTGAGGGTCATACTAAGCTGCATGAAGCATCTTAATGCCCTCCCATGATATACTCCTAAGAGAACTGACACATTGTGACACATTGAGCCATTAGTCAAGAAATGGGTTTATTCCAGAATGTTCATTTTCCAGTAACAAGGATTATTAACATGTTGAGTAATATTTCAGTTTCCCTTGATAATGCAACTCAAAGATTGACGACTTTGGTTTACTCAACGACAAAAGTGGATACAAAATCGGAATAATATCTTCTTTTCAGATGAGTCGCGGTTCTGTGTGTAGCATTCTGAGGGTCGTATACGTGTCTGGAGTCTTTGAAAAGAATGTTGAGCTTATGGTTACATTCAATATCTTCATAGAAACCCTACATTTGATGTAATAGTATGGCAGCTATTGGGAACAATACATACGAATCATTAGTTCTGATAAATAGTAATGTAAAAAGCGACGAACTTTTGACATCTTAAGAGAAGATTAGTTGCTGGTCTCTGTCGTCGAAGCTTGCAAAACTTCATATTTCACCAAAACAATGTAACAAAACGAATTATAAGTCATGTTCTGACAATCCTCAATATAGAAATTATTCAATTATTTTTCTGGTTTTTCTGTCTGCCTTCTCTCCAGATCTCCCTAGATTAAAAGCATCTGTTGCTGAGAGATTTTCTAGCTCCACCTAATTGATACATTCATAAATATCTATCAGAAAATTTTTAAGAAATAAAAGCTAGAGGACTCAGGTAGCTCCATGTTTTCATTCAGAATGATTGAAAGTTAAGTTTTTTTCATAAAAATATCAAAGAAATGGAAACTTTTCATGATTTATCTAAGCTTTTGTATATTTTTAAACTAAAAAATTAATTAATCCTTACTTTCATTCCAATAATAAGAGTGGAGAGGTAAAAAAAAAGAATTTTTATTTTCATGGATTCCAAGAAATGAATGGCTTGAGGCATTTAATCTCTGAAATATTTGCTTACAGAAATGTATTAGTATTGTAAATTTTATTATTTTGAACTCTCTTAAAAAAATTCTTTAATATAATTTTAAAGCATAGGTCTATCTCAAAAGTGTTAGAGTGATTGTCATTTCCACTACATAACATCAAAATATTTTGCAGATTAATAATTCCAGAAGAATTGCATTTACCAAGAAATAAACATTTGAAAATAAATAATTATTTTTTACTTTCAAATTATGTTTATTAGTTTTCAAATATACTTATTCAGCAAATCCAAAAATATAATTTAGTTCTGGAGATCCATACCAGTAATAACTAACTCTCCAGCACAACTGTTCATGTCTGACTATGGCCTCCCAAACAATTGAACTCCAAAGCAGTCTGTCTCTTGCCTTAGTTTTCCAATTTGTTATTTTCAAGTTTTTAAAATTATTTTCCTTCCCTTCGAGTCATTTTTTCCTTGGTCTCCCTCGTTTTCTCACACCATTTATTAAAAATTCATTTTGTACATCGATTGTCATTCATTCTCTCCATGCGTCCCAATCATTGGACTCTTTGATTTTATATGATTTATTAAATCCTTTTCTTTAAACAGTTTTTAAATTTCATAGTTGTGTCGTTTATACTTCAAACCTTATCATGTTTTACTATTCCAAAAATGGCTCTCAAAATATTCCTCTCCCAAGTTATTAATAACTTGGGAGAGTTAATTTACATTTTTTTCATGTTCTTGAGTTAAAATCCATGATTCTGATCCATAAATAACAGCAGGTTTGATCACAGTTTTATACACCAATAATTAGGTCTTCCGTGTTATCGCTTCATCTCCACCACAAATGCCACAACTTGTCATTCTATTGAAAATTGTACCACCTCTATTTGGTTATGTGCTGCCCATCACTTTCCCCAAACACATGTTAAACAAAAATACAGATAATATATCTCCCCTTCTCTATACAATCATTACATTGAATTTTCTTGACAGTTTATTTTGAGCCTTCTCTTTTGACTTTGTTGATACAATTGTCATTTTTACTGATTTAATCAATTTGTAGGGGACATTAAATTCATACAAAGCTTTTAGTATCCTTTTCTTTTAATTGAATCATAAGTTTTTCTAAAATCAATATATATTTGATTTATCCATACCAATAATATTGCTCTTAAAACACAGCAACGAAGCTTTTGAAAGATTATTTAATGCCGTGGTAATATGACTAAGAAAGGGACTTAGTTTCTCATCACGAGAAGATAAAGAATTCTATACGAACTCAGCCGAAGAACTGTCATGTTGATTTATAGTGGCTCGGATGTAAAATAAATCGTGGTCGCAAAGTCTTCCAAGTAAAATTCTCCTGGGTCTGGTAAACCAAAACTTTTGGAAGGTCTCTCTTTTGGAGCTACATTGGCAAATCCAAAAATGTCTCACATTATAAGATGCCTTCAATTCAGTGCCTGATAGTACCAAAGGTTTATTATACCAGAGTTGACAGGGTATTGGAAAAAAGTTAATTACTTAATCCTTCATTCAAGTTACCGAGTATTTAAAAATTACATGAAAGTTTAATATATACTGCATTCTAAATTATTGATAGCAACATTCTGTCAGGTGATACGCATACATAAATATCAAAATAATAATGAAAATATCCCAGACTCAATAATCCGTGTCCTAGGTGTCATTCGAACTCACGAACTGTTAAGCGGAAAGCAAGAACTTTGATTATTTGGCGGCCAGTTTGGCACTCTATAATTGATTTACAAAGAAAAATAATTACAATGATTAGTAAAATCTAGATAAACATTGTGTGATATAAAGAGCAAAATGAATTGTTTAATAATTTTTACAATGTGTAACTTCATTTTTATATTTATTAATTAGATTGAATTTAATCTCAGAAAAGAAAAATCGCAACATTCAAAAAGGTCCGATATACTTGCCTCCAAGCTTGTTTGTATTTAATATGTGCTAAATGTTTTGTTACAAGTATTTATGAGTCAGCGTGCTATAATTATATTTGTAATTAATAATAGTAAATAAGTATATATACCGATCGTAGTCGAGCGAAGATTAATGTGGAAATCTTAATTTAAAAGAACATTTTATTAAATAATTTATTACTGAAATTTTCCAATTTTACTATACATCTTCTCCATTCTAAAGTTAGAAGTCTGGATATAAATTAGTTCCTTATTAAATCTGCGTTTGGTGAAACATGCACCCATTTATGAGAGGTTAAATAAAAATGAAAATATTTATGAAATATTTGTTGACTATTGAGTTTTCCGGATCACTACAGACTTTATAGTAGGAATAAAATAAATAATTATAAATGAATTTTAAACTATCTGAGATGTATGATATTAATTGCATTTAAATTAAAAGAGTTTATTTTGAATTTTGTTCTTTTGAAATATTTTAAATTTAATTTTGTATATTTATTTTTGACTTAAGGACTTGTGTAGTTTGCATATTTATGTCATATTTGGTTTTACGCAAATGGTGGTTATTTTTAGAGATTGAAACTAATATAGACCAGACGAAGAAACAAGTATTTATCAATAATTAAAAATCAAAAAATCAATAGCATCCCCAATGATTTTTCGCTCTATGTGCTATCGATATAATAAGATTTTTCTCGCTCTGTTGCAAATATATCGTTCCAAGAATCAAAAAGTATTATTTACTTATGTGGACAAAGAATATGTCTATGATTTATCTGTTTCAATATAAAAATGGAAAAAGTAACAAAGAAATATGTAGAAAAGGGAAAACAGAAAAGGAACTAGTTTATGATTCAACATAGTTTACAATTTTATTGAAACATCTTAGACGCTCATATTGAAAAAAAAAACATTTTCCAGGCATCACTGACGGTTAGCTTTTATACAAATTAAGTCATAAATATAAAAGAATTCTTTTAAGTGTACGTTTGGTAGCGTTATTGAACAAACGTTGTTGGACAAAATTGAGACAACCTTGAAGAACTGAGTTAATTTTAAACACTTTCATTCATTTTAAAGACATTGTAAACGCTTTAAAGAAACCAAAACCACTTTTATATTATTTTCCATTTAAAATAATGGCAAATTATTATCTATAAAACTCTTGGAGCATGCTTGATAGAGAAAAGATTGCAGCTTTTAAATAACAAAACTTAAAAATCTTATTTTAAAATGCATCTAGAATATTTTTTATATTTTCCAAATATTTGAATAAAAAAAGGATAATATATAGAAAATACTTAAAAATTCCTTGAAAGATATCAGGAACTTTAGAATGTCAAGCAAATCAAAAGCTGTTTCATCTCAATTGTTGCCTTAACAATACTTTTCAATCATCTTCCTAGCAGCGCACCATTCCATCCACTTCATATTTAATAACTCGTGCTTTTCAAACTCTGTTTTTTGACATAAATATTTTTTACGGTCCTTTAGGCGTCAAAAAACTTAAAAGACAGCTGAATTATTTCTGACATTTTAAATAACAGTTTTGCCATTAAATTCCATTATATTATATATATAAGAGCTCAATTATATTATTAATACATGTATATATAGAATGTTAAAATAAATTAATAACGAATTTTTTCATCTCGTATGAATAAAGGTAAACATCTTTTCAATTTAAATAAGAACTGCCTTTTGGCGAAGGGTTTCAGTAAGAACTTAAAATATTATTCTTTATTGTCTATAATTCATAGAATTTGCTTTGGTTATCCAATAATATAGTACGATTTTAATGAATAATAATGATCATGTATATCTAAAAACACTATAAGTTTAAAAAAGGGATCGAAATGTTAGCTATATATATATATATATATATATATAACTGTAGATTCATGTTTATTGATAAATTGTTTAAAAAGTATAATCGATTATCGATTTTAAACAATTAAAGGAATAGCTATTCATTCATATATTCTAGCTAAATCATATAAAATTATATTTACAGCTAATTTAATACTTAAAGTTTTCTTTGTATTTAAAAACTGAAGAAAACTTGCTACATTTTTCAAAAATATTTAATGAATTACTCTTTAATTTCGTTTTACCACAAGCTCTACCATATTAAGCATATTACTCAAGCGGATATTTTATTTTACTAAATTTAATATTTGTTATAAAATAAAATCACAAGTTTTAGTAATGTTCAAGAATTTTACGTTTTTTGATGACAATTAATAAAAAAATATGTGTTAAGACAAAGCCCCTCCCATTAGAGTAAAATATTGCTCACAGAAATATTTTCTAAATAAAATTAGAAAAATATTTATTTTACAGTAGACGTGTCAGCTATAGTGTCACACATCTCATCGTAGTTCCAAATTGACATAAAATTTATCGTCACTAGCGAAAAGTTAAGGACTCTGTGTTAATTAACTCTGAAAAATTAGAGTGTTTTAATGAAGATGTATATTCCAACATTTCTCTCTATATGACAAATAATATGAACTGAAAATTAATTTTAAATGTGATCGAATTATATAATTATTTCTAGCTGGTTGAAAAATTCTATCATTTTAATGTATTAAAGATTGCTTTTCGACGTCATCGTATCCATAAATTTATAATTCGTTATTCAAAAACACTTTTGTTTAATCATTTATTTTGATGTATATAGGTATTTGTTAAATTATTTTGTTGTTGTGGTTGTTTTAGAAAAAAAGGTAAAAAGTTTTTTAAATTAAAAATTCATTAATTTTTAGCTTCAAAACCAACTTACAATGCATCGCGTTCATCGTATATTATAATTTAAACTAATATTAATATTACTTGTATGGTACTCTTGGATTTATATCACACTAGAGTTATACAGTAGCAATGAGAAATACATTCTATATATTAATTCCTTTTAAAGGAACTTGTTAGACCATAATTCATAATTTTGTATCATGGTCAAATGGTGAAATAGATATTTTAGCTCTCTAGATAAAGATTACTGTTCTCAAAACTTTTGACTCACATGAAAGTACCGATCAGTTTCTTTAATTTTCTGAGCATTTCAGTTGCTATCATGATTGTCATTGGATGAAGCATCATCCATATCATTATCATTTAATCAGGTACAAGGGGTTTTTATCAAATTGTTTATCACAGCATCAATCTTCCATTGTTCACTAAAATATTCGTTTTTCTAGTAAAAAAGATAATATGTGGGTGTATGGCATCTACTAGTGTTACACATGAAATATTGATGAAGGACATCACACAATTGTTTCGATCCAAAGCCAAACAATGTATCGTCACCTATATCTCCAAACTTCCATACCACACTAACTGAGAGACAAAACTCATCTTAAAAACACCATAATCATTATTATTTGTATAAAAAATCAATAATAAGACCCTTTACCTTTTAAAATTTCAAGTATCGAAATAATATCCTAAGCAATCATCTTGTAACCAGACAGCCTGAAAGAGTACTAGATCAACTGCCTACGATTAATTTTCAGCATGACATGAGCATTTAAAATAAATATATCAAATACTATACCATTCTTTATAAAATAAAAAAGCTTTTAATTAAAGATTATAATGAACCTATTATATTATTAAATCTAATAATAAAAAATATTAAAACAACAATTAAAATTTCATGATAGTTGAATCATGAAATTTTTAATTGCTTGTTAAGCAAAGAATTAAAATGGCAGCCTGTCAAGTAAAGTCAATTTATTTTCTGCAGCAATTTATTTTTTTGGATTTGAAGTTAAAATTCGTGCTAGGTTTCTCTGACAAATTTAAATCAATTACTCTTTCTCCTCGATTTTCTTTCTCGTACAGTGAAATTTCTTTTTAACAGAAAAATATCTCACCTTAAATTAAAATGCACACAATAACAAAATAAAAAATAAAGTATTTCGTTTACAAAATATTAAAAATTTATTATTAGATTTATTGATTAATATGTCGCATAACTTTTTTACATTCAATTAATTAAAACTGTAAAAATAATTTTTACGATCATCATTTTATCCTTTCAAAAATTTTTTCCAAACCTTCCTTTAGAATTGCTTTTACATTAAATTATTGAGCCTTGAATTTCAAATGTATATTATTCAATAATATATTTTTAGTTTTCTAAAAATACTGTAAAAGAAAGAAACAAAATATCAACATTATTATTCGATGTTAGTTATTCTTAATATAATCAATTTAAATAAGATTTTAATAATTAAACTAAGCATTTTAATCAGAAAAAATATCAATATAATTTTGCAAAAAGTAAATCAGTACATGTATTGAAATGTGAAAGAAAATGTGTAGCACTGTTGCGTTTCGTTTATGGCTTCCTATTTCTACTGACAGCAGCTATTCGACACGCGTAACATCTGAGTAAACAGTCAGTAGCTTAGATTTCCCTACTACTCCAATGGAAATAAATTAGGATCTACAAAAGTTTTACGTAAATAGATTTTTTCGGCACTACTAGAGTTTTAGCTAGATTAGATATCAAAACACACAGCTTCCCATACGAATGAAAATAATATTTTTCTCCTTTTGGCTTTCGAAGATTTGAAAAAATGGTAATGGGTAAAATTAGTGTAAATCTATCCATCATAATGCCAATCAAGTAAATCAGTGGCTATGTCAAACTTTCCTATTTAATCATCACAGTATTGTTATAGAGAAAAATATTGCTTTAGTATTCAACATTGTAGGGAGATCAATATATGACCCAGCCTATGACCTTTATATTGAGAGGGCTACTGCGTATTACATGATTCGAATGATCAAATGTTTCTCTCCTAGTGTAACGTACAAATGAAATTGAAATGCCAACCCTGCTATCATCCTCGCAATTTTATCTTAATTAAAACCAATGAAACGCTGCTGCTATCGGCAGTAATAGACAGCTAAAAACAGCCAAACGTGTACCTATGGCATGTGTGTTTAATTATAAAAAAAAAACCGTCTCCAGTTATCCTCTTCAATGTGAGCTACAAGAATGTTAGTATGGAGCTCCAAAAAATTGCGTCATAACCTAATCTAACCTAAAATAACAATACTTTATTCTATCAATCAATAAATTTATATATAAACATCTAATATTTTACATTTCATCATTTTAGATATTGAGAAACTTTATTTAAATTATCATTTTCAAATCTGTCAGAATTCTTGGTGGAAAGTAAAAAAAGAAATCTGTAAAATATATTACTTCTTTCAAAATAAAATCAAACCTTGCGTTTTAGTTCCGCACATTCCTCGGTTGACATTTTTATATTTTGAAAACTATTTTGAAACTGTAAGAAAAGCACTCAAGAAATCTTCCATTTCAGCTTTGCTTTCTACGAAGTTGATCCCATGTTTTTCGGAAGAAAACTAAATTCAAAAGCGTTATTGAAACATCACAGCCGATTGCACTGATACCTAAAATCTCTTGATCGTGGAAAAAAGTTTTTTTGCGAAAAGCTCCAAAATGTATCATGAAGTCCAAATCGTATGATTGATGACGTCTATTATTTGTACTAAAAGACTTAAAAGCCATCGGATTTCGAAAACATTTTTTATTGTGAATGCTTTCAAAAAAGCGAAGAATTTTGAATTTGAAAAGAATTTTAAAAAAAAGATATTATGAGCTAAAAGAAATATAGAATAAATAATTTTAACTAAATTTCTACTATTCACACAAAAAACAGATAAAACATCATTTTACAATTCAAACATTAAATTTTAGTTTCGCAATTTTATTCATTTATTTAAACGTTTCAGTTAAATCTGTATAGTTTAGTTGTAATTTATATCTATTTTTATTAATTTATATTTTTTGGGAAATTTGTTTTTATTTAAAATTTATTTTAAAAAATTCAAGGAATATAAAAACTATATGTCCACTTCATTAATATGTTTCCGGCTTTTGTTTGACCTGAATCACAATTTGTGAGGCTCTAAATATGCAAATATAAACCATACAAGATGAATAATCATTTCAATTGAAAAAAGTAGCTATTATTCAGAAAACATTGTTAAAAGATGGAAACTGACTGGTAAAAGAGTATTAAACCTGAATACCACTCTAAAATTAAATTTACTGAGACAGTCTGCATATGCTGAAAAATTGTATTCTCTAACATTCCTTTAATTGCGTAAAAAGATCGAATCTCAAATTTTTAAATGATTTTAATAAGTTGGAAATTCATATGTATTTTGACATTTGTATTGCAATTCGACTTTCGCAGACACACAGTACACTAAAGTTATATCGCGAGCTGCTTGTTGTTACCTAGAAACATCTTAAGAAGGAATTATAAATAATGTTTTGTGTGCTTCCAACTGATATTTAATTAGTATTATATTTTCTCCCATCCATCTGTCATCATCTGTTTCATCCTTTTTTCTGTCTTATCTGTTTAAGAATTGTAATTATTCGTATGGTTTTGAAAGAATTTCTAAACATTGTCAATAATGAATATAAAATTCCAGCAGAGATAGTCTACATTTTTCACTTACCATCCATTTTTTTGCTGCTTTTTTTCAGCAGCTAAATTTTATACCGGCCACATCATCAAACATAACTTGATTTAGCATAACTACAAAGCATTCTATTATCTATTTCAGTGTTATTTAAAATAAGGAAATGCGTTTTAAAGTATACTATTACCATATCATAACCTTAACACCCATAACAAAAATCATCATCTCTTTTACATTTGGATCACTTCAGTTTAGGGAAAGACTTTCAGTGCTAATTTTAATAAGATTAATTTTTCATTTGCAGGAAGTAAGAGCCCTGTTGATTTCAGAATAGTGTCATTGAATGAAGAAAGGTTTTGAACTATTACTGGAAATGGACATTCAAACTGCTGTAGCAGAAGTTAATCTTATGTACCTGTGTTTAAACTTATTACAAATAAAAGGAAAATGTATTAAAAAATGTAAGGTATGTTATAAAATATATTTATCAAAAGAACAAAGTAATGAATATTAAAAAAAAAAAATCTTGGATATTGCTTATAACAGTGTTTCTCAACTGAATTTACTCCAAGGACCGGTAAAATATTTCGGCACGTTCACGCGGACCGGTAATATTAATAATTCGACCCCAATGCACAATTTTTCACAAAGATTCAGTAATTTATGAAACGCGATTAGGAACATAGTTGCCAGTTTGTTGTATTTTTCATCAAAGATTACATTATTTTTTAAACTAGTAAACTATTATTATTGTAATGTAGTTACTGTATCGGTGGTCGGCCTATAAAAGCTGGATATTTCGTGGACCGGTAAATATTTCTTGTGGACCGTTACCGGTCCGCGGACCGGCGGTTGAGAAACACTGGCTTATAACTCGTGTATTTCATTAAATGTTGAAATGCAGCCACAAATAAAGCCTGGAGGTAGGAAAAAAAGTTGATGGCAAATTCTTAGATATAAAACATTGGCTTATTAATATACCAATAATGTATACAAAAGAGTGTGGTAATAATTTACCACTTAAAACCATTTTATCCAATGTAGCCCAATAAAGTAATTCAGCGAACAGTAGTTTAGCTATCTTTCTCCCCTGTCTCTAAACATTAATCCAACTATTGTAGTGTGATATACAAAAGCATGATTTGTCTGAAAAAGTAATTTTATGGAATTTAAATACCTACCTATACATCATTCATCCCACCAATGAAGATAAATGGACATGATAAGAAAAAGATTCCTTATCACTGTGAATTCTTCTCAGTGTTACAATTGATTGTAAATGGTTCAACTGATGCTGATTCATGGCATAGTGATAAAACAATATTTTTCAGATCAAAAAGTTTCGGATTTGATCCCAACTCCTGATGAACAATGGAGATGTATATTGCTTTTCTGCCTTCTGCATATACTCTGTCAAAATGGATGAGTGGAAATTTTACAGTTTTCCTCTTCTGTAATACATAAATACGGCACACTATCCATGAAAAACCCTCCCGAAAACAATTTATGTTGCAGGAATTAGAGACTTACAATAGCTATTTTAGACACATTAGTTTGTCAATTATGTGATATCAAAAGTTGCTGCTATTTATTTTTCTAGACAATATTTGTTTTTAATTATGGTATACTATTGAATCAGCGGCAGATCTCCATCAGTACGATGTTCACAATATATGTCAGTTCAAATGTAATCATAAAAAACTTATTTCAATAATTTACTATCGTCTCTTTATACTATTTGATATTATTATGAATTTTGCTACGTGTGACATAATGACTATTATATCTAAAGGATAGTCCAAAATCTCTTTGAGCAAAAATGAAAGTCGTTTCATGTAACAAGTATTTGTAAAACTAAACACAAAAAAAACCATACATGGACACAATTGAAGTTTTTTTAAACAGTAATTTTTTTATACTTTCATGATTGCAAGAAGCAGAGCAATCGTCAAAAGTATATCACGCTGAAATTTTAATCACTTGCATATTCCCTTGTAAGATTAACATTAGACACAATTTCAGCACATTTTTTCTCTTTATTCAAAATCTTGTGCTTAATTAATATTTCTCTCAGATGTACCCACAAAACTTTTTTGATAAAACCTTAAATTAAAAGGTTGGATTATTTTTTAATCAATAATCAAAACTTTTGAGGAAAAATGTATTAAAGTGCGTACTTTGTAACCACGAATTATTTTCTAGTGTTTAAAAATTGAAAATTTATTGCATTTTTGCTCATCTCTATCTTTTAAATATTTTTATCATATCTTTTAAAATTAGCTAAACATTTTACACAAGATTAAATATTATTAATGATATAAAATTTAAAAAATGAAAAAAATATGGAGGAAAAGTAATAAACTCATGCTATAGAATCATGTTTTGAAATTCACTTCTAAATTTATCTGAAAAGAGAATATTAAATTATTTAATGCGTAACAACTGATAAAAAGCTTCAAATCTTAGGGAAAAAATGAATATAACCATATCAGAAATTATATAGAATTTATCAAAAAGAAAGAAAATGTAAGGACTTTGAATTTATCGTGCCAAATTTAATTGATAAGTTCAAACTTATCCTTTTGAAAAAATAATCAATAATCTTAAAATGTTCTCTAAATTTCTTGATATATATCTGATTTCAATATTTTCTTTGTAAATGATCAAAACATTTTATCACTGACAGAATCTCATATACTACTTTGAACTTATATAGCTTTCAACTATACCTTTGAGAATATTTCCTAAAAACATGATATCAGTATTTGTATCCATTGGGAGTATCTGGTTCTCTTTTTCATTACTTAAAATAATGGATAGATGTTTTTAATATAAAAAATATGTATTTATTTCCCTTTTTAACTCTTGGGGTACCTTTTCTAAAAATAAAGTTTATGGATCTTTTACTAGTAATTCGTAGATTCAGGTAAAGTTTAATTCTTCTGTTTGCACACTATAATGTGATACTTTCCACTTCATGCAATTTTACGAAGTACATAACAACGTATTTAAAAATAATATCTCTTTTTATGCTTTTGTGTTAGTTTTTATATTTTCCCTTGCTTAAATTAGGCTAGATTTCAGAATCTTAAAGATACTTTTTAAAAATCTGCATAAAACGATAATAATTTGCTTTCTTAATTATGACAATGAGACTTTAAACTTTAATTGCGTATTTTTTTTATTATTTTTTATTATTAATATTATGAATGGTTAAACAGATATTCAAATGAATTAAGATAAATAGAATAAAACAAATAAATGAAATTAGATAAGAATATAATAAAATAAATAAACTCACACTGAAATTAAAAATAACTATGTGGTAAAAAACATGTTTCTAAAGAAATTTTTTAAAGTAATATTCCAAAAAAATTGAAATAAAACTTCCATATTTTAAATAAGTAAATTTTTTATATCAGACCAAATTGATTATGAAACAAAACGCTCTATAACAATTGTGTCATAAAATTATTTCATTTAAATTAGTTCATTGCGATTTCTTAATATTAAGTAGAGACTTTTTATACAGTGTTATAATTTAAAAATTTAATAGTAAAAATGATTTCCCTGTTGATTTTTTAATTTTACTATAAATAGTAAACTTTTTTGAACTATAATAAGCCGATATTAAAAAGAGATAATATATATGTATATTGTTTTTAAAAGAGTTATTCACACACACATATTAAATTTTTTACTTACAATTTCAAATTTTTCCCAATAAAATAAATATTTGTTCAAAAAAATATAAAAACCACTAGTTAAAGGAATTTATATCACATATCATAATTTACGGTACCGTGGTTTTTGATGAAACACAAATAGGATTTGCCAAAGCATAAATTTAATTAAAAATTCTCAACAAAAAATAATATATAATTCCACTATATATATCCTTTTACAAAATATACTATAATAGAAGAAAAGTCATTCAGATTTTAATTTTATAAGAAAAATATTGAAAAAAACATTATTAGAAAAATATTGAAAATTCTCTTAATTGCCAAATTTAAAAATTTTTTAATGTTTACTCTTCATTGTAATATAAAACTTAATATTTACTTCAAATTTGATAATACTTCAATTTTTAGAACATCAATGCCTTCTAGCTTTATTTTATAACATTGTTTTACTTTTTTCACCTATCTTAAGATTATTCTAACTATTCCTCCAAACATGGAGTTCCTATTTTATTGCCTAGTTATAGATATTAATATTTAAGGAAAATGATACATTATTCAATGCAGAATAATTATCTCTAAAGCAGGATATATTGAAATACCTCTCATATCATGATACAAATTTTATCGATTAATGGACCACAGGGAAATTCCACTTTTGAAATAAATTGTCGGAATAAGATCTGGTTAAGCCTTCTCATGGATAACCTCGAAGTGAAATTCTTCAGGGACCACTAAACTCTAATGAAATTTTCTTGAGTTATACGAGACTCCTCGAAAAGCAATAAGAGGGTCGTGTTAAATGTGCATTAAGGAATATTGCTTTACCATTTGTTACTTATTTTTACAAATCGTTTTTTTTTTTTTTTTTTTTTTTTTTTTTTTTTTTTTTTTTTTTTTTGTTTGCAGGATTACAAACTTTTGCTTCTATAAAATATACATATATATATATATTTCTTTTTCTAAAACATAAATATAATATATAATATAACATTTATATGAATGCTAGATTAATCACATACTTGTAAATCAATTTCAGTTACATAGGGAAATACCTTTTGGGCTCTTACCGTGATAATATTTGTATTGATGAAATTTTTTTTTAAATTAAATACTTGTTTGCTTGTTTCTTTGTTTATTTACTAGTAAAATTGAATGGGATATATATTTTCATCAAACAGTACACTATGAAAGATTGTTCTAAGTTCAGTTAATTATTCACTCTGTGCTCTTACAACGAAGTCTACGATTAAACTTTTTAGATTGGGATGTTAGATTTAAAAACTTTACCAACAAAAATACGGTTACTGTGGCCGGGGTGTCCTGGTTGGTTGAGTTTTGGTTCTCATTATCGAGAGGTAGTGTGTTCGAATGCCGACGCAATCAAAGATCAGTCTTGTTCTCTAACGGCAGCAAGGAGACATA